>JAREIS010000064.1:3600000-3792500 GCA_030060385.1 Muscicapa striata striata
GCCCCCAGTGTGTGGAGACAGAGTGCCTCCTGCAATTGCAAAACATGAGAGAATGGAGTCCTGGGAGTGTCCATCCACTCCTGGCTTAGCCTGCCTGCTCCACGGGAAAGTGATGTAGGAGACCATAGAGGGCCCTGTTAGCTTCCTCTTGAGTTCTTCAGAGAGGAGAGGAGGCACTGCCTGAATCCCAGAACTTTTAAACTTGCTTTGCTCAGTGCTTACTTGGGGACACCGTATGGATCATACAGGGTTGTGTGTGTTGGAGGGAAGGTGGTGTAGGGGTGTGAGGGTCCGGGAGCTGCTCCTTCTAGGGCAGTGGGTACCTCCTCTCTGACCCCACTCTGCTCACGGGAGGCTGCCCAGATGCTGCCCCCAGGCTTGCTTTGCCAGAGGGAATCTGCACTCCCCTCTGCTCTGCCTGTGCTGCCAGAGCAAGAAAAAGCTTGGGACTTGCAGTCAGGGCAAGGTGGATGTAGAGCTTTTATTGACTGTAATGGAAGGCATTCTCATATTAATGACTGCAAAGCATGGAAAAAAATTTTAAAATAAAAGTTTCAACTAGACACATTTATACCAAAAGCATATGGCTATAAAATAATTTCTTTAAAAAATTATGTACATGTGGTGGGTTTGCTCCATTTGCAGATATAGGAAACTAATGGGAAGTTAATAGGCTAAATATGGGTACAAAGCATAAAATCATTGCTCTTTTCATGCTCTCCTGAGGCCATTTTAAATAACCATGTGAAGTAGCAGACCTATGTCTTATATGGAACTATTTATACTATTCTATAAACTAATATTCTAGAACTGATTTCACCTCAGTCTGGCTACTACAGAAATTTCCTAATGTCATCAAATATGTGTCTTGGTCTTTACCTTTGAAGTAGAAGTGGTTTGCTGTATTAACCAAACTCACCTATAAATGAGCAACAGTGCTTCAGTTAACACCCTTATTTTACCTTTACAAAATGAATTAATCTTCGAACCAAGAAATATCCAATAATAAAGTGTTAATATTTTTTTCTTACTCATAAATTTAGTTAAAATAAACAGAATTTGTAATACTTCAGTACATAGTTGCAAATTTAGATTCCTTTTCCAAGAAACTATAGGCCTGTGTTTGTTTTAAATAATTTAAATTTGCCAAACTTAGAATCAGACTGCTGCTCTTTAGTTCCTCTGTTTTGTTACACCTTCCTCTAAATTTTACTTACTATGAGTATATTGGCTACTCCTTAACAAAGCTAATAGTAATCAACAAATTAATAGAATAAGGGAAACAGCTCCATTTTATAAATACTAAGCTAAATAATGTGATATTTATTAATTCTTTTTTAATTATTTGTAGAGAAAAAGAGGTTTTTGTATTGAATAAAGCACTTAACACTTTGGTTCTTATAATTAAACAGTCAACACTGTGTTATACTTGGAGATTGACGTACTTGTGCTTGCAAACAGAACAGATTAATGTAATGTTTTGCTACCTTTGACCTTGTATCCTTGAGTCTCTTGATTCTGTGTCACCAAACATAGTACTGTAATAGAGTTGAGCTCTAGCTAATAGTGTGTGCTATTCTGACTGTCATGCTCCATCATTGTAACTTACTGCATGAGGTCCCCAAAGTAGTCTCAAACACAGAGAGACACAAAGTCACATCAACAAAACCTAAAAGTAAGCAGAAAAGACCTTAAAATGGAAATTCTTCATTCAGTTCATGCAAGACCAATCTGGCTGTGACGGCTGCTTATTCTGAAAAATCCAGCAAATCAACACTTAAACTAATATGTTGCTAAAATTTAGCTACTGAAAGTCATTCAGAAAATGTAGCTGAACTCCTAATTTTGCTCATTGGATTGCTATGATTTCAGAATTTTGAGATCAAAATGCCATTTCTTTGTTCTAGTATGTAGTCTTTAAATACTGCCTGTAATGGTTAGCAAAGTACTTTCAAATGAGATATTTTCCATTACCTGTTGCCTTTCCTCCTAATGGTAAGCAGGGAGAAAGTCTCATAGGGTGATTGAAGCTTCCTTGGTCTCAGTGTGGATCTTGAGGGTCTCCTACACTACGGATGGGGTCACAGGTGCCAAACAGAGGAACTCCTAGAAGGAAGTCCGGTATAATGAGAAAGCAGTTTTCCAGCTGGGAAGAAGGAAATACCAAAGATTTAAAAACCTGGCTGGAAAGGAGCCTTTGCTCCTGGGTGAGGTGGCTTAGTGATTCTTCCAAAGCCACTCTGCTCACTGCAAAACAAAATGCACCAAAAGACTCCAGGGTTGCTCCCAGTTCTTCCTGCTGAATCTGACCTCCTTTGCTTGAAATAGACATGATTAAGGTGGAGTGTTAGGGAGAAAATGCGGCTGACTCCATGCTCCTTTTGTGATGGCAGTCATTGGAAAAGGACCTGAGTTTAAGGGTTTCCAGTGAATGCTTATCATACCATAAACCAAAGTATATAGCTGAACACCTATTTTGTGATTTTTTGTTACCTTAGGTTTGAAACAGATGATGAGTATCTTAATAATGTTTATATAATGGTCATATGTGCTGTGAGCTCTTGGGTTCTCAGAGGAACTGAAATGCAGCTAGTATTTGACAGAGGCAGGCAAAGAGGCATGAAATCTTCTCCTTGTGAACTTGCTCCTGAGTACCTAAATTATATTCTCTGCAAAACGGAATTGAGTGTAGGTAATGCTTTAATATTGGTTAAGGCTGTGAAAAGTCTGAATATATCACATAAAAAAAAAGCCTTAAAAAGTAAGGCACCTGTTACTAAATCATTCCTAAGTGAATGAGTTTTCAGCAGTATTGGTATTTGTGTACCATTGTCTTACTGTGTCATACAGAAAGGGGATGTATGACTCTGCCTTTATTGCAAGTGCTTTAAGACTAACTTCTTTTAATAGCCTGGGACTAGCTTTCTGAATTTCCAGTTGTGATTGAATTCTCCAAAGCTATTATTGCTGGAAACAAAAAAAAATTAGTGTTCTCAGTGACCATACACTGTGCTGTGCAGTCATGCAAAACACAAATGAACAGATTACTATTTCAGAGTGAAAGGAAAAAACAAAATGTTTGAAACTCAGTGGCCTCTTCAATTAATTTTAGGATTGCAAACTTTCATCACAAAATTTATTTTTAAACAGATTTCATTTTGTTTGTGGCTTGCGAGATTTCCTTCTTCATACTTGAAACACTTTCATAAAACCAGATATGAATGGTGGTGCTATGGGACTATATTCTCTGTCTTCTGCTTCCTTGCCATGTTATGGGCACAGTTCCCAGCATGTTAAACTTCACAGAGGCTGGCTGATTTTGCTGTGCCAGCATACCTGCCAAGATGTGGCCAGAAGAGTATTTTCTTTTCTGGTATTTGGGTATTTATGCCTATACTATGGATTGTTATATCTTAAATGGTTTTGATTCCATGTGAGAGGGCAGATCTGTACTAAGAGGCACATTTTACGTGTAACTCAAAGAACACATCCAGCTACGTGCACTGTCACTGAGATCTGTGCCCCAGCCTGTTCCCACAGGTAGTCATGCCTGTGTATAGGCTGTGCACACTGAATAAAGGTAATCTCCTGAATGTGGCTTGTCCAGAATCAGAAAGAACTTCACTCTGAAAAGATCTGTCTTCTGAAGTGATTGACAGCTTACTCCAGCACCACAAATCCCATTTCTACAATGTGAAGGAGGAGCTAAGTTCAGCAGGGTAAGCAGACACAATCTGACCATCTTTTGCCAGGAAAAGTTCAAAGGCCGAGTGGGTCACAGTGAACTCCTTTTTAGGGTCCTCAAAATATGCAGACAGCATCAGTGATAATATTTTTTATATCTTCCCAATATATTTTGAGTGGATTTGATGTGGGCAAAGACTAGAAAATCCTCACTCAGTGTGATTCTCTGAATGTAATTTCACCTACTTCATTCTTTTACAAATGCTAAGAAGTGTAGCATCTAAGGCATATATGTGTTTATATATATTCAAATATATTTCTATAAAATTTTATCTATGTGCTTATAGTAGATATATATAAAAAATAATTTCTCAGTTTATCTCCTCTCTGTGTCTTTTATTCTTATAATCTTGCTTTAATATTAAATCAATAGTTTAGGAGGTTAAATAGCACCAATACAATAAAAGCTAATAAGAACAAGTTTGATAGGTGCTGCCATGTCTGACTTTAAAATTATCTTTTTGTCTGTATACTAAATAGGTGAATCCTTGCATATTGAAATAGAATTTTTTCTTCCATCTCTTAGTAGCCTGTTAGGATTCTGATTTCTCATTTTATTTCCCATGTACAGCCAGAATGATGATAGAATTATTTTAAATTTTGGAATTTTGTAGCTGAACTGAATTTGTGAACTATACTGGTGAATCAGTAGTTTACCCACGTTCTGTTCTCATCTGTTTCTCAGAAGCATATATATCTATATATATATATGTATAGGTAGTGCATATTAAAAGCTATAGCCAAACTGGACAATAAAAAAGGTATGAAACTAGACCATAAAACAGAAGTTTATCCTGGACCTTTATGTTTAAATGTAATTCCAAATAATTAAATTATTATTATTATGATAACAATTTATTTATTCTTAATTTAGTTTCTTGATTATTTGTTTCACTAAAACAATGCATAACTGAATTAGTTAAAAAACACCTTCAATTTACATCTAATTGGAAATTTATTTGCTAAGGTGAAGTTTTTGTTTCAGGATTGCAAAAAACATGTTGCTATGCTATATGAACAAAATGTCTAGGATCTTCCACAGTAATCTCTCCCCAAGTGAGTAGTAGCCATTTCTGTTCTCATTTGTCAGTGACAGTGAAATTTTTGTGGTCTTACAAACTTTGGAAGCATTTATTTTCAGTAAATCACGTGGAGCTTATTCAAAGGGTCAAGAAGCCTGGTATCCCACTAGCATCATGTAGATAGATGCCAGACTGTTTCTAAACAGTTACTGTCAATGAAGGGGATAAACTCTCAGCTAAAGAAAGGGGATTGCATCAGCTCTCAGAAGAAAAAAAATGCTCCATTTCTCCTAGCCCCATTGTCTATGTTCAATCGACGCACAGTTAATGGAAGCCCTCCAGTGCTAAGCAATAAACAAACACAGTTTGGCAAATAGTCCAAAATCAAATCTAGTGTATAAGGTGGACAATACATAGTTAGTTCCATTACAGAACTCTCCCCCGGGAACTGGAGCAGCTTCTGAGCCCGTCTCATTACGCACCAGCACCATCTGTAGCCAGCCTGAACCTTATTTGGGAATATATAAAGTACACTGAAAAAATAGAGTAGGTATCAAGAGCCAGAGAATTCTATTTCAAGTTTAAATTTTGCTTGTGAAAGATCATTTGGTTTTAGACTCAGCAAACAGTAGGCCCTCATCACTCACAATGAGCTGTGCATGTAGCAGGGATTACTTCAGATCAGAGAGATTGAAGGTAATTGCTACTTTCCACAGGGAGATATCTAGTACTAGTGTGGTTTGAGAGATACAGTAAAGCACCATAAGCTGAAACACATCATCCTGAAGCAAACTAGAGCCACCTCTCATTGTTTCTCCTTTCCTGGCTTCATTTTGAAAATGTGAACAGGAAATTTAAAAGAATACATAGGAACAGGATGAAATTCTTTAATATATGGATTTAAAATGACAAAACAATCCCCACTCTGATGTGCAGATGAATATGTATAATATCTGTGTAATATAGATGGTACATATTTTTCCACTAAAAGTGAAATGTTTTTAAATAAATGTATATATTATGTAGGGATCATACAGATGTTAGATTGCAGATATAAGAACATTAGAGATGAAGGTCCATTTCTGGGGACATATGAGAGAATAGAATATAAAACCCAAGGGTTCTCTGCCTCAGAGAACAACAGTTGAACTGAGAGCCCAAATATATCTGTTAGTGACTTCAGCAGAATTACTCCTGGGGGATTCATTTATCCTGGGATGCTCACAGATTGCTGACAGTTGACAGCTACATTAGCTTCCCTTCTCCATTTGGTGGTTGTATGCGATAAGAGAGCAACATCTTAATATGGTATAACGAATTTATTTGTGTGGCTTTGTTATAGTAAACTATATGGTTGACTCCAAACAAACTCTTCATTATCTTAAGAATATTCTGCATAGCATACACAACTAAGTTGATAATGATTTAGTGAGTTTTATAACAAACCTCTTTGAAAGTATTTTCATATACCACTTTTTGTAAAACCTACAGACTTAGAAACCCTGGCTCTTATTCTTTGCTGGTCAGGACAGAACTTCAAGCTATGTGTGCATCCTTGATGACATTAGATGGGCTTCTGTGCTTCAAAGGGTGTAGTAAAACAAGGATCCTTCACTGTCACTGCAAGGTCATGCTTGCTCTTTGTCACCATTGAATGATGTCCAGCAGGCTTGCTACTAGTCAACATCAAGATTGGTGGTGCAAGGTTGTGAATGATATCGGTGCATTCTACCCAAATTCAAGGAGTTTCAAGTACAGAAACACTGGGCCTGTGCAGTTTTAACAATTCCTTATACAACTTGTCTTACTTTGCCATTACAGAAATTACATCCAAACTTACACTCTAGTCCTTTCTCAACAGCATTAGGTTCTGCTCCAGCATAGGTAGATTTTGATAAGATGAATGTGAAACAATTGACCTTTTTTTGTGAGGGTTATTTCATTAAAAAAAACCCAAAACCAGCATCTATGGGATTGTTTTTGCCATATTCCTAGGTTGTCTTCTCTTCTTTTCATTTCTGACCTTGGTAGTCCAAAATGGGTAATATCAACAAAATTGAGTGGAGACACAATAAATTCTAGTGATACTGAATTGCCTCTGTGGCCATGTGTGAGTGCCAGAAATTGAACATCTATTTCGTCATCTTGCTCATATTCTTTAGTACCTTTATGGCATCTTCCCATTAAATGGATTGATTATAATCAGTAGATGCATAGTAATTTTCTTGATCCCTTTGCAAAAGAAAAGATTTTGTTTTCTGAAAAAAATTATAATAGCCAAAAATGGTAGAGAAATATTAGAGGCAGTTTAGGATTTGCCAAGTTCTTTGTACCTATTAGAGTATGTACATTTTTTTGCTATTAGGAGACAGCTGTTTAAAATATTCTTGCTTTTAATGAGCTAGTTATAAAACTGTGACTGATTATCAGATTGTTCTGTCTGTGAAAATTGTAAGTTCTTGATTAATAAAAGGAATTCTTCTGAAAAGAATTAGCATTAAATGTTTTATGAACAAGCACATTTAGTTTATAATTCCACCTATGTAATTCCAGAGAAAAGGAAAGATAATACAGCTTATGCATGATAACATGGATTTAAACACTTAGAGCAAGAGTTGTTAATTAAAAAAAATTCCTGGTATTTTGGGGCGAATTCTTCCACATTTGTGCACCTTACTCCTTTGTTAGTTAAAATTGTAAAGCTCAGAGTAAAACTGGTGTCATAAAAATTAGTATTGATCACAAAGTTGTCAGTTGTATAATTGTGCATAGTTAAGTTTTATCACTTGGACATATTTAAACAAAATATGGTTTAGTAGAACCAAATACACAGTCATGTATATATGGAAACAAATATGCATGAGAAACTATGTTTTGGTAAGGAGTGTGGGGAACAGGTTTAAAGGTCATAGTGGACAAGCAATTAAACATGAGATCCCAATAGATACTGTGGCAATGGGGCCTAGCCTAATTTTTGGATATTTTAAATGAAAGTAGTATGTCAGAATGCCGTATCTACCTTTGCTGTTCATTTTTTAGAAAAGATGTTAAAAATTGGAAAAGGCTCAAGAAGGACCACGAAAATTATTTGGGAGATGGAGAAAATGTCTTATATAGCAAGAGCTTGAGGTTACCAAAAGAAAAATCTATGTTGAAAGTCTATACATACTTTACAAAGTGAGAGATGCCAAGTGCTAAAGGATTTGTCAGTCTGTCAGAGGAAATCATCTCAAGAACTGGTGTTCAGAAGAAGAATCCAGGTAAATTCAGACTAGCAATGAGGCATGCAATTTTAATGCTGACAATAATTACTCACTGCAACCCACTCCAAAGTGAAATGGTAGGCCCTCCCACTCCAGATGCCTTACAAGGGTCTAGATGCCTTTCTGTTGCCCACTACTGTAGAGACGACTGTTTGACCATAGTGGGTGAAATTACAGAATGGATGTCAGTGACCCCTTCTGATGCAGCAAATGTCAAATAAACTTGTGAGGACATATAAAGAACTGATGGTGAATGTGGAGTTGGGACTGATGCCTTTCCCTGAAAATATGTGTTAGTCATCTCCCCTGTCCATCTCACAGCAATCCCAGCTAGCTGTCTCTGAACAGCCATAGCCCATGAAAGGCTATGATGGTAGATGATCTGGAAATCAGGATAAGAATCCACTGCGCAAAATGTTCCTATAAATTGCAAATAATAGAAATACTGGCTTTAGTAGCAGTGTTTCTTATTAATAAGACAGAGCAGATGGATCCTGGTCAAAAGGTTTTGGACTGACTCCTTGAGGAATTCCGAATTGCCTGGTTTTGCCTTTGCCTGGTAGGATGCTGTTTCAAAGGGGGTATGCTAAACAGGTACCATCTGGAAAACTAATTCAGGCTTCTTCAATGTTTTGGTATTATCTGTGACAAAATAGATCATTTTTTTCCTACCTCCTTTCAGTAAGTAATGCAGATCAGAATTAAAATATTTTTCTTATTAAATGGGTGATACTACAGGAATCTGTAGAAGATATTAATAGATAGCTTTGTGGTACAGCCATTCTAAAAAGAAACAGAAAAAAAACCTTAAACCAGTAATATACGTGTTTGTAACTTAAGTTCTGATTTTTTCATCTTTTAAAAGAGGCTTAGTTGTAAAAAGTAAAATTATTAAATGGGTTAATAAGTAAGTAATGTGTAAGTAATGGTGTAGTTACCATTAATGAAGAGCATATTAGTTCAAGCTATGGTGACTGCTTCAAGAAGTCCATTCTTCATTGTGGATAGTCCAAAAAATGAGTTCAAATTTTTAATTTGCCCAGAATATCCCAAAGAATGTCCTTGGAAATCATTGAGTATGGAAATTTCATAAGCAATGTTTTTTAGCTGGTCATGAAGGTGGTTAATACATTTTCCAGTGCCAACATGTTTTTTGTTTGTCTCATGAACAGGTTTCATAGGGAATGAATTTGTTATGCATTTCAGACTCCTTTTTATCCTTGATGAGTGCTACTGATGCTTTTGCAAGACTCCACATATATAGCTAAGATTCTTTCCAGAACCAGGCTTACAAAAACCTAGTTTTAAATTTGATCCTGCTAAATCTTTCATCTGTGAGAACTACCTTGTTTTTCCAAACTTTGAATTTTCTGAATGATGAAATATATAAAGCATACGGTTGATCTCAATTGTTTTCATCATAGGAAGACCTCATCCTCCTTAACAATAAAAAAATAAACTCAGGAGTAGCTGAGTTATTGAACACATTTGGAACTTAATTAATGATCAATGTCTAAAATGACTGCAATCAAGTACTTACCCTCATCAAACCACTGTCCCTCTCCATCACCCACTTAACTGACCCTGCAGTTTGGCCTCCTCTATTTATCTGCTCTGTCTGGACAGGGCCATAGAACTTGAAGAGCTATGCTAAAGCTGAGGAGCTGCTGTAATCTTTGTTACATGAATAAGTCTCTAAGGAGAAACAAATATATCCAACTGAAATAGTAGCTGTGCAGACAAATCTAAAAGGGACAGAACTGTGTGAATGCATAAGGTTCAAAATTAGTGTGGGCTTTTTTCCTAGACATAGAGGATGAAATATTTCCAAGAAAATGCTGAAGACTTGCTGATGTGTCAGCAGCTTTCGCCTGCTTCAAGCTAAAGAAGCTGCTATTGAAGGGTTTTGTACTACTAAAAGAAAATTATGTAATGAATAATTAATGTGTTACAGTGCATTCCCAGTATATTATGAACTATTAACAAATTAGAACAAAGTGGTCAATTTAAAGTAGGGCTTATGACACATTTATTTGTCTGTTATTTGCTTGTTTACTTTCTGCTGTAGAATGTGTTGATTCATAGTTCCTCTAATCACCAGCTTAATCTGAACCAGCCTATTCTGTGACATGTTGCTGTGTATGTGAGTGTCCATATGATCAAAAGAACTTATGCACATTCCCATTTTCTCACTGTTGGATAGGTAAACATTGTTTGGGTATATGTAATAGTGTAATTTATTTCTTTCAGGAAAACAATACTTTTAGTATTGATCAATGGTAAGTGTAGGACTGTTCAGTCTTCAAAACCTTCCCTGGTATGTTATGTTTGTCCTAATCTAGTACAGGGGGAAAAAGAGTAAGAGTCTATTTTCCACTTTTCTTTTTTTCTGCTTGCAGTCGTTTAAAAAGCAGCTTTGAACCTTGTTCATGGCTTCCCCAGATTTTGCTGTTAGCTGCCAAGTCCCTGTCAGATTGAAATTGAAACGGCAGAAAAAAGATTTTCAACATACTTTTTCTGCAATTTTTTTCTGTCTTTCACCTCTAATGAAATGACCTTTAACTGCCCCCTCATCCTACACTAAGCACTGCTGAGTTTTATACCCTAAATTTCAACTACTTTATTAAATTAGCAACAAAATAGATATTTAGAAATGAAAACAAAACTAATTTAAAAGGTGTATATGAAGCTTTGAATTTGTTTAGATGCATTGCTGAACTTTTTTACTTCAAAGACTAAAACTACTGCACTTGAGAGACCTTTCCTCTTAGTGCTTATCAAAATATATATTATATTTTATTAGCACAGATCATTGTAAAGCTAGCCTCATTTAGATTTTACTCTATTTAGATAGAAATAGTTCTCAATTTATGCTTTAAATCTGTAGTCATTTGCTGTGAAATAATTGCCTTGTTATTGAAAAATGAATTGACTTAGCTACTTCAGTGTTAGGCTCCTACATCCTAATGGAGCATATATACAAATTGCCTACTGGAATACACCGTATGAGAAAGTCAGACTTACCAGCTCATTCTATTTTTATACCTTATACAACGTTCAACACTTTATTCTTGATGAAATGTCCTTCAGTCCCTTGTTGCACTACCTAATGTGCTAGTATTTCTTGCTACATTACATTTTCCTCTATATGGTCTTTAATGGAAAAGATGCTCAGCAGCATAAATATATCTAAAGCTAAGAGTAAAAAAGATACCTAAATAAATAACAGATGCACAAGGGAACTGTGGGATAAATATACAGGAGGCACACAGTCATAAGCACATGTCTGAACTACTAGACCCATTATCTCCGTGTAGAAAAATACACACTAGTATGTAGGTATCCCACATGCCCATATGATTCTGAACTGGGTCAAACTATCATCAGCATTGCAAATATTTGTAAAGAAACGATGATTTTTGAGAGATAATATCTGATAAATTGTGGTAGACCTATAAAGTGCATATCTGCAAACATACACACACATAACACACATGATTTTATGTGATCGTGAAGTTTGTCAGAGAAAATATTTAATTGAACTGCTTATAGCCACCACACAGCACAATTAGCCAAGCTATTTTTTTTCCACCAATGCACCACAACCCTGAATCCTCACACTTCTGATACTAGTCTTGGATATCAAGAAAAACTTTGACAAAATTAATGGTACTGTTTTTTCACGTCAGTAAAGTCTAAAAGCTTACAGGATGTGATACCAACCCTTCATTTTCCTTTTCTACTTGTACACCAAGTGAGGGCCTTTATCTCAGTTTAGATATGAAGAACAACATATTGCATAAGCCTGCTAAATGCTCTTTCCTACTACTTTTTCCTAGATAGTATTTAATAAAATAATTTTTTTTAAAA
This sequence comes from Muscicapa striata striata, assembly GCA_030060385.1. NCBI lineage: Eukaryota > Metazoa > Chordata > Aves > Passeriformes > Muscicapidae > Muscicapa > Muscicapa striata. The sequence continues at coordinate 3,611,900 of JAREIS010000064.1, forward strand.
GTATGGTGTGTGCAACAATGGTGCACATTTATGGAAAAACTGAATGCAAATCTCATTTATAGCTTAGTTTTGATATACCTTTTCACTGATAAATCTATCACTGAGCCTTTACTTTTTTGTTTGGTATTAAATTTGAAAGGTTTTCCTGGTTCACTGGATATTGCTTTCTATCATTTTAAAATTTTTAAAAGTTGTTTTACTTTTCATGTTATGAAATATTTTTGTATTAAGCTCCAAAAAGCAGTAATGAAAATAGAATTTTGTATTTATATAACAAATTACTCCTTGGATTTAAAAATGCTATTCACGTGGCAGAAGTTGGCCCATGAAGACATACTGATTTTGGCTGGGGTGGAGTTAATTTTCTGCACAGTGGCTGGTGGGGGCTGTGTTTGGATTTGTGCTGAATACAGGGCTGATAATACAGAGATGTTTTGTTATTGCTGAGCAGGGCTTACACTGAGCCAAGGCCCTTTCTGCTCCTTGTTCAGCCACACTGGAGAGGGGGCTGGGGGTGCCTGGGAGACACAGCTGGGACAGGTGACCCCAACTGAGCAAAGGGACATTCCAGACCACATGACATCATGCTCAGCATATGAAGAGGGCAGGGAGAAGGAGGAAAGGGGGGACAAGTGGGATCATGGCATTTGTCTCCCCAGGTCACCATTCCGTGTGGTGGAGCCCTGGCTGTCCTGGAGATGGCTGAACACCAGCCTGCCATGGGAACTGGTGGGTTAGTGCCTTGTTTGGCTTTGTTTGTGTGCACAGCTTTTCCTTTACCTACTGGACTGCCTTTACCTCAACCCATGAGTTCTCTCACTTTTACCCTTCTGATTGTCCTCCTGATTTTTCCGGTGGGGGAATGAGTGAGCAGCTGTGTGGGGTTGAGCTTCTGTCTTGGGTTACATGATGTCAGAAGATTTGGGATTGGTTTTACCTTCCAGTGTGTATTTTTATTTGTTTGTTCTGCAGCCAGCACAGTGCTACTAATTGGTTAATTACTATTAATATGTGTACAAGACCTTGCAAATTAAATTTAGAACAACTTTTGATGTTCAGCAAAAACTGAGACACAGAAACCACATTTATCTTTTTCTTCTTACTTTTGAGAATTTGGGTCTTACTGCTGTTTTGCTCCTGAAAGATTTTGAAGGCATGATCCCAAAAATCAACAAATATAGAAAAATATAGATATGTGTATAGATATGCGTAAAAACAGAAGTGAAAACATCTACTTCTCACAGTGTAGGGAATGTGCATGCAAACATTACACCACACAATTTTCAGAAAATCTGTATGATGTTGGTTTACTTTGATGAGGACCTCTGAACAGTAGGACTGCCCTAAAATCAGTTTCAGGAAAAATTTTAAATGCCTTTTTCATACAGATAAGAAATAACAAGCATTTTGCATTTCAGATGCTTGTCATTATTTACTTCTGTATCTTGATTACCTGCTAAATTTTGCTATCCCCTTTTACTGAGGAAATGATAAAGAGGAATATACACACATGGGGTGGGAAGTTGATCCTCTAGCTGTAGAAGGCTTTTCCTTCTAAAAATGGTCATCCTGAGTGTTTACAGTGTAAATAATTGTTTGATCTGAGTATAAACCTTGAGCAATACCTACTATTTGCTTAAAAACATTTTAAAAAAATGCTATTTGGATACAATCAATGACACACTGTGTCTTTTTCTAAACCGTTTTTCAAATTTTGGTCTTTTATATACCTCCAGAGATGTTCTCAGAGGCAGCAGTGCCCATGGCCAGAAGTTGCAAAAGCTGGAAATCTCTTTGCTTCTGTCATTGTTTAGAGATTAGAGGTCTCTAGGGATTTTCTTTCATTAACATGTACTAACAAGTGCTTTTTAAGGAGAAAAGCAGTAAGTTAAAATTTTAGTTTGACAAATGCATATTAGCAAAATCTCTCTCCAGAGCCAAGATACAGGAAACTGTAGACAGGACAGAAATGGGAATTGGAGTACTGGAGTCCGATTTCTTCCTATGTCATTAACTCACAGTGAGTGTCCTTAGATGTAGAACACATCACTTCTGCTTCCATGTGTGTATAAATAGTCTTGCTGATAATTGGCTACCTCTGTGAAATGTTGTGATGAATACAGTTAATTAGAAGTAATAAGTAACTAACAGTAATGCTTCTTGAAGAAGCATAGTTCAAGGCTAGACACTTCTTATTTACTGTTCTAAGGTATATCATGTCAATGAGTGCCTTAATATTACTCCTAATATCTACCCTCAGATGACTTGTGTATTAATAGCCATTTGGAACCTGTACTTGGTGTCTGTCAGAATATAAAGATATAAAGTAACAATTTTTAGACCAGGAAACCTGAAAAAATTGGCAAACCAGTTTCAGCTTGGAAAACAGAAATTTGGCATCTTGGAAATCTTTTTTTTAAAAATTCATTCTAGTATTCTTTTAAACTCTCTATTGCTGGTGTAGAACTTCAGCTCTTCCAAAAGTTCTGCCTGAGATTCACACCCATAACCACGGGCCTCAATACTCTGCATCCACCTGTGTCCTTCACTAGAGATTTCAGCAGCCTTTGCTGTCTTCCCAAATCAGATTGCTAAACTGTCCTACCTTCCAGCTGTCGTCTTTGACTATTGACTAGGTCAAGCTTCTGCAGTTAGCGAGTAGTTGTGCTTTGTGATTACTTCATCATCATTTAAAAGTGAGGAAGAAATAACACAAGTGGTAGCATTTTTTTGCTTCTTATGCATCCTCCACCATGCTCAGAATCCTTGGCACTGGCACCAAAGGTGAGAATAGCATAACTAATACAAGAATTAAGTAAATGTAAATTCCAGCCCCCATGCATTATTTGCTGTTCTAGCAAAGCATCTCAGAAGTTCTCCTGAAGATGAATCATGTTTTTATAGCAGTTGTAGTGCATGGACTTGAGGGCTGATTCTTAAGCTTGATGGCACAGCTGTGTTTCACATATAATGCCTAAAAGATTACAGCACAAAAAAATTTCTGAAAACAAAGAATGAAATTAAAGAGACTTTTTATGGGAGACTTTAGGTGGGAATTTTCTATCTGTTTTATGACAGTAGTTTTTCTATACTAAAATGTCAGTTCAGCTGGTAATTGAACTTGCTATTTCTTCAAGCCTAGTTTGCATTTTCTTTTCCTGTTTTTAGACTACTTGTACGTAATCTGCTATGTATGTGGGTACACATGCTATGTACTTGAGTACATTTTACTTTACTCAGAACTGTCAAAAAATGAACTATCTGATTGTGCAAGTGTGAAAATACAATCTAGAAAAACACTTTTTAAGAACGCCCTTAAATATTACTTGGTTATAAAGGAAATAATTTTTGGTGTACTAATCTCTTGACAAAAACAAGCAATAATTCATTTGTGTCCTTCTCTCTTGCTAAGATCTAAACAGGACTTATGGTTGGCTGACCAGATAAGGCTTGGAAAGCAACTAATGAATATTAGTATTTTTTATATTTGAATGAAATCATGATAATTATTTGTATATTTTTGACTGTGGCAAAGAGTTAGTTATAGTGGTACTACTTCTCTCCTGATGTCTGAGTCAAAAAGAAATAAAAAATTAATAGACTGTTACAATTTTTTATGTTTACCTTAGTTATATTTCAATTAAGGATTATAAAATATATTTAATATGTAATTTCACTGTCTTGCACTAAAATACCTTATCTCCTAGACAGGTGAACTTCCCTTTGGCAGTAGCTAATTACAATTACCCTAGAAATATCATTGAGGGTATTCAGTGTCATGGTAGTGAATTTATTTCCCCTATACTTGGAAGTCAGAGAAAACAGGGTCTTCTACCCCAGTATAATGTGGCTGAAGTTCAGGTTCCTCCTCTGCCGGGAATCCCAGTTGTGGAGTTTGAAAGATTTTTTGGTCTTTGATATGATATTTAGACCTTTTTAGTTAGTCTGTTATCCAGACCACAGCCTCCAGTTCATCCTAAGGAATTCTCCTTAGTGTCTTTACATAGAGCCTCTGGGGCCAAATGGTGTAAAACATTGTTTTGTTTGTAGCCAAATTGAATGACCTTTCTTGAGGTAATAACCAAAATGACAATTATCTGCCTAGATCAAAGTGATCTTTCTCTAGTCTGTCTTCTTTGAAGTACTCTAACAAAATTAAAATAAGTCCAAAATCAATACTTTTTTTCATGAGTTGCCCACCTGTAACCAGGTGGCAACATCCTCTCTTACTGAGGGATATCAAGTACCTGGAGTTCTGGTTAGTGAAAAACCACTTTCTCAAAAGCCACTTTCAGGCCTTTAGGCTGACTCCTCAGAGCAAGACAAATCAGCTACATTTTATGCCTTTGCATTAATTTTACTCCTTCCCTAGCTGGAAAGTGGCTTGTGTAGGCTCCATCACCCTACTGACCAAGATCTTTAGCTAGAAGAGTAAGTGTAGCTGTTAAACATGTTCAAAATAATCTGCATTAACAAGGTAAATTTTATATCTTATCCACAACTTTTATGGTTATGAAATTTAAAAAAAAAGTGTTCATGAGATCAGCTTTTTTTTTTTTAAACAAAAACCTTCTGCTGTCAGCAGCTCAGGAGTCATTCAGGAACGCTGTCAGAACACTGCATCTTGGCACCTCTACTTTAGGCAGAAAGTGCCAGGGCATAGGCATCTGAGGGAAATGTGAAGAGCATACTTTTAAACCTTAAAAATTATCACTTCTAGGAATAGGTAAAATTTAGGGCTAGAGCAGGAAGGATTGCAGCTTTTCTGAATGTATGCCCTTTGGAAACTCAAGCTATTATTTTCTAAAGGTTAAAGCATTTTTGACGTACAACAGTTGCTTCATTCAGCAGCTTGCCCTACAGTGGCAAAATCTGGATGTGGATGATCTGTTTCTGGAAGTTTAAGGTCAAACTGGTCTTTCCAAAGTCTGAAGTGAAGGTGACCATGAATATACCATCCAGCAAGGAAAGCTTTAGCCAAATAGGTTGTGCTAATGGCTGGGCAACTTAGGCATGTTTCCAACTAAATGACTGCTGAGGCAAAACACATGACCTTCTTTAGAAGCTCCAGCTACAGAGCTCCTTCATTTCCAAAAGCTGGGAGCCATTATAACTACGCTGATGGTTTAGTTACTGGCCCTGAAGCAGACAAACAAACAAGAGAAACCCCAACCCAAAACCACCCAACAAAAAACACAGGTTTTCCTACATGAATACCAGTCATTCCAGAAAGCACCACATAACAAAAATATCAGCAGAATTAAGTAGAGACAAGTAGTGCTACGCATGGGTAACTGATGATTAATCACATGAAAATCTATGTGCCATATGCATTAATTCCTCGAGAATTTATCTGGACCAGTATGCTGAAAATGTTGCTTGTTTATATGAATGCCAGAAGGAAACAGTATTTCACAAGTAATTATTGGAAAAGCTGAGACACAGGGAATGAACAGAACCTTTTAATAAAACTTCTTATTGATAGAGATGTTTTTTTAAATGCTAAAATCAACTTTTCTTTAAAAATAATATAAAATATTGCTTCATAATAAGATATCAGCCATAGTTTTACCTGCACTGTAATATGCTTTGTAATATTCCACAATTTCTGGCCATGCCTGGATATATTGAAGTGCCCTTAGCTTTGCCTCAGGCCCTTAGTACCTCCAGCTGTTATATTATTGGCTGATTTACTGGGAAAATAAAGAGTAGAAATACATAAATGTACATTTTTGTTGCTACCTAATCAGGAGAAAAGAGACTTTTTCTCTCTCTAAAGCAGCAGAGGTTCCTATTATAAATGTGAACCATTTACAGTCAGCAGCAGTCTTATGAGCTGACAATGTAGTGTAGTCTGAATTTTTCCAGAATTACATTTAAAATACAGTAGTAACATAATTATTAAAACAAATTTATATCTTAAATAACCAAAATTAAATTCCATAACTGCAGTGCAAATTATTTAGGTGAATTAAACTCAGATGTCTCCACATGCTCCGTATTAAATTGTAGCAAATTTGAGCTGAGTCCAGGATGTGTATTAAAAAAAAAATTGAAAGAAACTCGTGACATCCCTCCATATCAAAATGCTTTGGTAATCATTCTGTTTAAATAGTAACATTTTATTTTTTTTAAGCACTTAAATTCTTGATCTGAATCCATATTCATGGAGGTCTGCTGTAATCCACTTTACCACTTAATGTTGCAATTCAAATGTTCAGTAAGAAGCAAAGCCCTCCAGAATAAAGCATGAATATTACCATGTGGGGGCTGTAAAGAGAAGACTATTAGAATATATCACCAACACACTAGGGGACCATTTAGTGCACTGCTCTAAATACATCATTTAATTACAATGGAGACATTACTTCATGTTTCTACTGATGTAAGTATTATTAGAATTCATGATATTCGCAGGCTACTGTGGGCCATTACATTGGCCATAAGCTATTCCATAAGATTTACTACTAAAGGCCCGCAAGGGTATTTGAGCATTCATGGATTCTGTGGCAGTAGGCTTTTATCTAAGACACATAAGTGAGGGACAACCGAGTTATTATCTCTAAGAAACATAGCTTAATATTTTGGATTCTAAAGGTTAAGGTACCATAAATCCTGAATTACTCTGAGATATCACATAAAAAGACATTTTTATTTTATTTTACTCTACTCTGCCTCTTAAAATATTTTATGATGGCAGTTTCTAGAGTTGTACCATGTTGTTTACATTCAGTCCCTGGATGCATCAAACCCACTGACACAGCATTTCCTTTAAACTGCTCTAATGGAGGCAAAAACATACGGGGGATATTCCCCCCGTTTCTGCTCTCTCATACATGGTGCTCCCAGTGTGATTAGTCTGTCACCCTGATTTGATGAGAGTCACTACGGACTCCCCTATCCCATGGAGGGCCTTGTTAGGGAGCTAGTGGACAGTGTCTGGCAGGTCCTACTGGAGGCAGTAGGACTACTGTGCATGCAGAAAACTAAATACAAATCTCTGGCATTTTGAAGCAGATAGCTTGAATGTTCGGAGATTAAACACTTCTGCTGAAGCTGGTAATGTAAAAAGTGTGACATTTTCTTCTGCAGATGATCTACAGACCTTTAACAGTGCATGAGTTAGCTGGGTGTTCAAATACTTTTCTTAATTATGACAGTAAACAAGCAGCTTGCATTTAACTCTGCTCCTCCAAAATAATTTAGACTTCATATGTTATCATTAGGAGTCATTATCCAGTTTCTTTATTTTTGCATAAACATATCTGTACCACATTCAGCAAATAACACATGATGTATTATGAAGAAGGATGAGTCAGTCTTTCAGGCAGACCACAGCAAGTGTCGCTGGCGCAGTGCGGATCCAGCAGTGGGGCCAGCTCCCTGCACCCTTGCCAGGAAGGCAGCATCTTCACACTCCAGAAAAGAGTTGGAGCGTGGCACTGCCTCTCCCAGCAAGGAGCACAGTATAAGTGGATAGCTCTATCATTTGCTATTTCAAACAGCAATTCTTTGGTATCAACCCAGAAAGTTTATCCAATTAGTCTGCTTGGTTTCATGACAAAATGTCAGAATTTGATTTGTTGATGTTGGTGGATAATACTGGGTGAATTGTCCTTGAAGAGTTTCTCTAACACTTAATAAGGCTCAAGAACCTTTTCTGTAACAATTATAACAACCTGCACACAAATTATCTGAGAGCTTGAGGTGAGTCAAAATTGTTTTAGGAAAGCTAGAAAATCAGAGATATCCGCTAGTAAATTCTCCAGGACAAGAGCTCTTCTTCTACATGTTCCAATTTTTTTGCCCTTCTACATTCTGCTTTTATCTTGGGGTCATTGATTGCTAGAGCTTAAGAAGTAATAATAGAGAAGAGGCAGTCCTTTGCAGTTTTTCAGCTATCAGGAGGGCTGACAAGAATTTTCCTTCCACAAAACAAAGAGGTACAGAAAGATTTATCTTGTGTAGCATGTACTTAAATATTAGATAAACAATGAGCCTTTAATTTAGGTATAAAGTCTAGGCCTTACGCTTGTTTCTGATAGCTTTACTTAGTACAAACCAGTCATTCCACCTTCGTTTACTTTGTGTGTTTTAATGTCTTAAGGAAATAAAGAGCTCTATTTGGCCAAAGAATCATTTTAGATGCAGAGAGCTGGTGACACTTCTTCATAAAGAACTTTGAATCTAAAGACTTATCTGTGTGTATCTGTGAAGCCCGAGCCTTCACAGAGGTCTGTGTTTTTTTCTCAGGCTGCTCTAGAACCAGCACAGGGTTTGGGAGTGGCGGGAGTGGTGGGCTGCCTGCACCATGCCAGAAGTATGTGAAGTGCCATAGAGCAATTGCTTGGGTTGCCTTTTGTTCCAGTCGTTGAGTCTGCTGAGGGCTGAAATTGATTTTCCTTATGTTAGCATGTGAAGGCTCTGCCCCTTGACCCGCTGCCGGCGAGCGTGCAGGGCACACAGAGGCTGCAGCTTTGCAGGAGTAAGCAGCACTATGGCTCTTATCTCTGGTACATTCTTCTTCCAAAATTGTTCTCTCCCCTGTGCCTTTCCTTCCTACCCTATTCTGCACTTTGCAGTGATGCTGAATTGTCCCATAAATATTTTGTATGCCTGAAACAATATTTTTTTTCTTGCAATAGCATAATATATTTTAAAAGCAGCAGAAGTGGTTGATCTGTATTCATGAACCAGATAATACTGTTGAGTGCAGTCAAGCACATTGCCAGCAATTGGTAGTATGGGCCATCTACTCTGTGCCATTATTTCTGTGAAGCTTAATTCCATATAAAACATTCTGCTCATATGTCACTTTTGCCAGTGGTGATGCAATGATATGTAAAACAGGGAAAAGTGAACAGAGACCACAATTGTAAAAACATGCTCAGTGATGTTTACAATATAACTATCCTCAGAAATTTAAGAAATACATATTTTGTTAGATGAGTCAGTTCTTTTTGTCTCCTTTCCTCAAAAAAAAAAAAAAAATTCCTTCTCTCCTCGTCAGTTTTGTTTGCCTCAGCTGATGTCCTACTGCTGACCATGAGACTAAACCCACCAGAAATTATGTTGTCAGCACTGTGATTAACCCAGTTGTCCAAAGTTATATTGGTTTGCTGGAGTCTTTGAATGTAATTTTTTTACTCTATATGAGATTTTTTTTGCTTTTCAATTTGAACATCCACAAAACATACATATAGATCTAGACTGGAATATTAAAGCATGCTCATGGCTTTTTACCTGTTAGGAAGAAAAGAGGGAGAATGTGTTAAATCAGGAAGAACAAGCCATGTTTCAATGCCTGCTCTCAGTAGGTGGCACTCTTTCCTCTGAGTATGTGCCGAGTGAAAACCTCAGAAAGTCTGTTCTCAAGGTTCTCAGTTTAACTTAGAAGCAAGAGAGGGGTCCGGCAGTTTCTGGTTGCTGAAAACTCAGAGCACTTTTTGCAAGTGATGTGGCATTGCTTTCTTGTATCCTTGCAACTTTCCATACTCCTGCACTACAATCTCTGTATCTGCATTTTCTCTCTAGTTTGAGAAAGATTTGTTGCTCATAGTATTCCCCACCATCACCCACAAAATAGAATTGACATGACGTATGTCTGCTTTGAAAGACTGACAAGGTCTTTACCAGAGATGGTTGCATGTCATTAATTAGTGAAGTTATTTTCTAATCACATACAGACTGCAAAATATTTTGGCCTTTGAGAGGCTTACAGATATCTCACATCTCTAAGATTTCATTTATTTCAGTTCTAATTTTGTAGGAGGAGGGTAATAAAAAAGTAGTGTTTTCCCATTTTGGAGGTTTAAATGGACTTGTAACTAAAATAAAGAACAAAAGTGTATGTCTATATTCATTGATAATATTTTGAATTCTTTTTCTTTGGCTGTGCAGTGTAGAAGGTTGTCATTGGTATTTTTATTCAGAGCCATTCACAGGGAGAAAAATTACATTGTAAACCAGAGGCAAGTAAGAAGAAAAATGGAGGGGGAGGAGGGGAAGGGAGGGGAAGAGTAAAAAAGAGTGTAAGAACGTTCTGCCACTTCTTAAGGCATTTTAAATAGAAATGGAATGATTTTCAATAAAGAGGGCATCATATAGTCTTTACCTGCCATCTCTTGCAGAAGTGCAGTTCTAAGTTAGAGTAATAGGAACTCCATCCCTCTGTGTGACAGAAGATGTAGATATTTTCAGAATTTAGAGCTCAGTAGTGCAAAAGCCTTTGGACTTAAGTTTGGGAATATTTTACTCCAAGAGGCCCACCTTTCAATTTGTTAAGATAATCAGAATAGTCATGGGAACTGGAAATATTATTGGAAATGCAACAACTTGGCTGTATTTGTGTTTTATTTCCTCTGTCAAATTTCCCCGCTGGCCAAGGTACCAAAGTAGAAATGAGATTGGGAAAGTTAAGATTCTCGAGTGGTGAGCAGGAGGCAGAGAAGCAGTCAAAAAAAAAAGTCTTTAAATGGGGTGGGAGAATGAGTAAGACCCCACTGAAGCAAATCAACATTCTGAAAACAGAGACCAGTAATCATTGAAAGCCAAGTGGATAGCTTTTCCTCTCCTTTGGAAGACACCCTTTCTCTATAGGGACTTTGCAAAGAAAGCGTTTAGGAAATTGTCAAAGCAGGGATCTCAGCATTTGGAAAAGCAATGACAGTTTTGGTTGCATTTTCTCTGTCCTGTGCTGACTGCTTGTCTACTTTCCCCACCTCTCTTTTTGTATACAGTGCTTTCACTTTGGGTCCTATCGTATGTCCATCTGACTTTTTTGCAGTATTTCTTTGTTACTCTCCTCCTGCATTTGAAAGTGTCTCCTTTTCCAAAGGATCTTATGCCTTTTTTCTACCACTCTTTTCTCTGCTTGTTTTTTCCCCCTGCCATTACTTCCTGTCCTGTCAAAGCAAATCACTGGTGTGATTTGTGGCTTATTCCTTTGGTGTTCTGCAAGCCATTTTCTGAAAAGTAGTAATGTTATGTACCTGCCTGAATAGCTGAGTTAAGTAAGTTTTTCTTCAAGAAATCTCTAAAAGGTTGGTATGGAATGGAATATTCCTGGAATAGGTCACCCCTTCTGAATATTTGTATTAAATAGCTGGGGAGAGCAAAGGTCCCCTAGACTCTGCTATCATTGCTGGGACAGGTGCATTAAGCCACAGCGTACACCTACATTTTGATTGAAAGCCAAGTGAGATGCTAACTTGGTGCTACAGATGTAATTCTCTAATGCTATTTTGGGAAGAGAAAGTCGAATGGCTCAAGGGCCTTGATAGATGTCTGTATTTTCTGAATTTATTTTTCCCATCACATGTGGCTAATTTCCTTTCTCTTTAACTAGAGTCTAAGATACTCCTAAACTTCGATGTGGCCTCTTACCAACCATGGTGTCTTCTCTTTATGGAGTAAATTTGAAAATGCAAAAGGATTAGCTGACACATTAGGCTTTTTTGTAGTACCTCTGTGTTCACACAATCATGATTAAAGAGATGTAAAGAATTCTAGCATTACTATAACTTTACCTAGGAATGGAATTGTAGCTTAAGGGAAACAGAGTATTGACCTTGTATCCATGATGGGGGAAAGTGCAACTCATCAAGATGCAGGTTTTGCCCCTCCCTCTCTCTCCTTCTCCCTCTCTCCCTCTCTCCCTTTCTCCCTCTCTCCCTCTCTCCCTTTCTTCCTCTCTCTGTCTCTCCCTCTTTCCATCACTCTCAGTTTGATTTTCTGTTAATTCTTCTCTTTTTAGGTGACTTATGTCACATAGCCGTAAATACTGTGGCATCTGTCTCTGGACAGGTTATTATATTTAGTATGTAAAAAATTCTACTTCACATTACAATCAATAATTTTAGCAATGCAAAAGATGTCCAAGAGTTTTTTTTTTTTAACTTCTGTAATACTTTTATATATTTTTCTTTATTCATCATATATAAAAGAGCCAACAAATTGTGTAAGCAAGTGAAGAAATCACTGTGTTTGAGACCTCAGCTTTACAGATAATCCACACCAGTGCAGGTAGTTGTACCCTTTACATTTGCAGGCAATTCATAGTGGGTACCAACATCCAGAATAATTATATAGAACAGAAGTGATACAGCATGAAAAAAATGCCATGCAGCATAAACTGCATCTTAAAGCAAAAGGGAGTAGCACAAGTTTTATGTACCACTCCATGGTGGCCAAGAATAGTGTTTTTCATGAAGTGATTTTTTTATATATAATGAGCATAAATAAGTAATAGAGTTTAATATAAATAAAAATCCTTAAGCAATGTAAGATGACATAAATCCATTAATTGCTAGGTAATTATGCCAATTTAAATCAGCTGAGAATTATCACCAGATGAAAAAGTAAGTTCACAGTTCAAATAATAAATTGAATTTTTTAAACCATAATATTTTTGGTAGAATTATGCACCTGATAAGCTTAAAACCAGCATTCATTTATTTTCATTTTTATTTCCTTGATACACCCAGTCCTATTTCAGATTTTTGATTCTGGATGAAGTAAAATTGTAAACCACGTAATATGTATTCTATTCCCCATAGAGCATAGACCTGGCCTTTGGGGGATAGATGAATCAGTACTTTCAAATTAAGCAAAATGTCCTCAGATATTCTGGTGTATCCTTTTATTTAGAGCAGTTGCCTCTTTTCTTACTGCAAGAGCCCAGCTTATGAGCCTGCCCTCAGTAAATTAAAGAGAAAAAAATCACTTTCTTCAGATGTCATTCCTCTGTATGCACTCATTTCTCTAAGGCTTAAGATCTGAAATTCCTGTAACAATTTGGCCTGGAAAGATGAATAGCTTTTAAAACATTCTGTTGATTGTATTAATTGGGAAGGGAGTAATGGGTTTAGAATAACTGGAACAGTTTTTAAACATCTTGATTACAAGGATTATCACACACACATTGAGATAGACAAATCTAGGGAAATGAGAATAATTTCTGGCTTTCCTGGGCATGGATTTAAAGTAGAGAAATGTAGAACTAAAAGCAAATAGCACAACCTGTTTTAATCAAAGTAGTCTAGCAAGAAACAATCAATTAAAGAACAGTCTGATTCTCTGTGACATCAATGTATGAAAATCTGTTAGACGCCAGATTGTGTCTCAAGACACATATGATGAACTGAACAAAATGACCTGCTAATAGCTTTTACGGGTAATAAATGCATCATGTTATTGGTAATTCTGCAGATGGTAAATCAAGCTAATATCCAGGCTGAAACAAGCTACTTGTTAAATATACTTCAAAAATGTTCCTCCTTGTTATTCCATAATTGTGTCACACAGAAAAATAAGATGATTGCTACTTACTTTTAGGCATTTTAAATTAAGATGTGTTTCAATATGCAGACATTTTAATTTTCAAATTCTTTAGAGAGAACATTTTCCAACTAATCTGAGCTTTTGAAGCGCAGCATTTGTATTTAGATTAGCAGCTCTATATAAATTGTTTTATAGAAATGTTCTGTTTTACTGTTCATGATGTATTTTGAAAGAGATTTCACAATGTCTAATGTTAATCTGAAGCTGCTATTCAGGATGCAGGATTTTCAGTTGTACAGATGCAAGCCATTTCTAAATGGGAATTTTTTGATTTCTAAATTCCAAGATGCTGTAAAAATTAAGTTCATCTATCTGTAGCAAACAAGACTTCAGATGTATAGACATCAGTTCTAATTTTGCAATATATACGAACTTATTTAGTTTATGTATTCAAAGGAAACTAATTATGTAAAGAAAGGGATGAATTTATGCGCCAAATTCCATGTCTATCCAAGGCATAAAAATCATCAAATTATCAGCTTAAAAAAAAAAATTGTATAAGATAGATAAACCCAAAAATCTCATTCAAAAATGGCAAGTGAAAGAAAATAAATAAACTTTAAAAAACCCTATTCCATTTCTTTATGCCAAGGATTTTAAAGAATTGAGGAGTCTGTAATTTTGATATTTTCCCCATCAACTTTTAATAATAAAAAATTAAATTAATTATCCAGGTAGCAACTATATTGCAGAAATGCATCTACCAACAGTAATAAATTATATATTTGTGCCTACCCAATTCAGTACTCATCTGCAACAATTCAAATGGATATTCAATGCTCAATTATTATAGTATCTGTTAAAAAGTGTTTTTGTCAGGCAAATTCATCAGGAAACCAGAAAGTGATTGGAAAACCGTAATAAAATTTGAAGTCATCACTCTAACATGTTAGATTCTGCAAAAGCATATGGGCAACCGATACCCACAGGTAGCAAAAAGCAAGTCTGATGAGGGAACAAAATTACAAATATTTGAATCAAGGAATCTTTTGAACACACTTCTTTTCCCAGATTCTTGTGAAAATGTGGTGGCCTTGACTCTACCTCAATGCTTTAGTTCTTCCTCTACATTCCTGCATCAGATCTAGTCACATTATTAACATCTTTTGTTACTAGCCACTTACTGTATTTGTTCTAGCTACTCCCCTCACTACCCCACACTTGAACTAATGTGTAGCTAGAGTTTTTTAATGGCTCTTCTCAGCAATTTATTATCGCCATCAAACCCATAGAGCTCTTGATAAATGCTCAATATTAACAGCATCAAGGCTTTTTTTAGATTTTAGAATTATTTTGCTCAGCGCATTCATGATCTGTTGTGATCATTTTCAGCGAATACAGAATTCAAGTTATCAGTGGAGGACCTGTAGGAAAGAAATTGTTAAATCTATTTGTGCTATTAGGATACTCAACATCTTTTCCCACAGTGGGAGAAGGATTGTAGCTTGTTGAAGTGAAGGAGAGACAACAATGAAATGTTCTGCCAGTGCCACTGCAAATGTAGTTTCTGGCAAAAGACTCCAACAAATGCTGGTAACCAATATAGTCTGAATCCTATATTGTGAAGGCCAAGCTCAGACACTTTTGCCCATAAGTGTCTCTTAAGTTCATTCAAAGTTGGCAGAACACTACTTTCAAAGCATACAGAAAGAAGAAATGATTGTAGCTTTGGCCAGTTTTGGAAAAGGCAAAGTGTAATTTGAATTTTCTGGTTTTGGTTAAATGCAACTATATACAACCACATATAAAAGATTGAATGAGGTATTAATCAAATTATCAGGACTCAATTTTAGGTCAGTGCTCTTTTATATATTTTTTTAATTTTCTGGATTCAGGGGTCAAATATGCATAAAGTAAATTTTCCTATAGTACCAAACTAGGATGTGCCATGGTCTTTCTTGAGAGTAGAGGGGACTTACAGAAAGATCTGGGTAGACTAGAGAGCTGAGCAATCACCCACCATATGAAAATTAACTAGACCAAGTGGGCATTTGTCCACTTGGGTTGGGGAAACCCTGTTTTTATTCATAAATATGGGGATGAGAGGCCGGAGGGCAGCCCTGCAAAAAGGCATCTGCAGTTTGGGTTGATGGCAAGTTGATAGGAGTCAGCAGTGTGCCTTGGCAGCCAAAAGGGCCAGCTGTGTCCTGGGGGGCATCAGGCACAGCATCGCCAGCTGGGAAAGGGAGGGATTGTCCTGCTCTGCTCTGCTCCGCTCTGCTCTGCTCCGCTCTGCTCTGCAATGTAGCCCCACCTCGAGCACTGTGTGCAGTTTTGGGTGCCACAAAAAGGATGTCAAAATATTAAAGCATGTCCAGAGGAGGGTGACCACGATGGTGAAAAGTTTTGAGGGCAAGAATTCAGAGGAGCAGCTGAGGTCACTTGTATGTTGAGCCTGGAAGGGAGAAGGCTCAGGGGTGACCTCGTGGCAGTTGACAACGCCCTCAAGGGCAGCAGTGGGTGGGGAGGTGCTCTCCTCTCTCTGGTGAGCAGCGACAGGACACGAGGCAACGGAGTGAAGTCCCATCAGGGGAAGTTCAGGTTGGGCATTAGGAAAAGGTCCTTCACTGAGATGGTTGTTGGTCACTGGAACAGGCTCTCCAGGGAAACTGTCATGGCACCGAGCCTCTCAGAATTCGAAGAATGTCTGGAAAATGCTCTCATTTCTGTGGTGTAGGTTTAGGTAGTTCTGCAAGGAGCAGGGAGTTGGACTCAGTGATTCTTATGGGTCCCTTCCAACTTGAGATATTTTAAGATTCTAAAAGAGCTAATTATTAAGGAAATTGGGATCTCCTTGAACAGAGATTACTTCCAGAACAGAAATAATTCATTATGGTCATGTCTGTCCCTCAATACAGTGTGACTGTGAGAAATCATCCTGTGTTTCTTTGTATGCTCTTTTATGACTTATTTTTAAAGGTTTGTATAATCTTTAGGCTAAAATATAATATTTACTGTTAAGCAGCAGAATAGTATTACTGTTGTAAGTCCTTCTAGCCAACTCATCGAAATGCTGCTTGTGGTGCTGAAGCAGACTATCTGTTTTCTTAGTGAACAGGTAAAAAATAGAGAAACTCCATGAGTACCTCTGTTTCCATCCTTCCCCCTTCATTCACCATCTGATTGTTCCAAACAGGCCAGAAGTTCTGCTTTATATTTCCAAGGAAACTGTTTTGTATATTAAAATGGGTATTAATTGAATATAAAATTATAATGATAAAGTCAAGAGTTATTGGGCTAGTGTTTCCCCTCAGTCATAAAAATTGTATGACAATTTTGACTTGAGATTCACTTAGTACCAACTTGGAAAGGGTTTTGGCTCTCAGCAAAATACTCCTTGTTGATGGCCACATCATCATTATCCCTTTGGCTCCTGACACGGTGCCCACTCCAAGGTTGTTTTATTATGGTAAGCACTGAAAAAAATCCAGAGCAGGCAGTGTGGTGAAGACAGTGGCTTTCAGCAGAAGTCCTCTCTCCATCATTTCTATTCAGTATAATGTAGTAGTTGCCAGAGGCATTGTGCAAACTTACAAATTTGCTGTTGCCACCCCAAACAGTTAAAAAGCTAAAGAGTATTAACAGTTAGCCTGGAAAGATCTGCCTGAAAAAGGTGGAGTAGCCTCTATGAGGCAGTTTCTAACCCAGAGTTAGTTCTGTCAGATTGGAGAATATGTGTAGTGAGAAAAGATGCATGAGAAACGGGTAGCTGAGAGGTGACTGGAATGTTGCCTGCAGCAGGATTTGGTTCTGACCTGTATTTCCCATTTCTGCTCCATTAGCATTGTCACACAAAAGTCTTTAGAAGCACCCTTATTTTATAAACTGCTTTTCCTTCCAGCTACCCACCACTTTAGGAAGGGTAGGTGACCTTGGCAGATTATTTTCCCAAATTGTTGTCAGTTTTGTTTCTTCAAAAGCAAGAAGAAAAATTTGCTCCTTTTTCTTTTAAAAAACTGAATAATATTTTTTTTCTGTAATAATAATTCTCATTTATTTGTTTTCATGTGTTTAAAAGCCAGAGTCAGTTTTGGGTGCCACAAGCCATAGCTTTTGCAGCCACAGTGATGGTTCATATTCTGGATACCCTGTAAGTTCATAGCTTAGGAACAATTCAAAGAACATAACATTAAAGCTTCTATTTTCTCTCTGGATGATCAGAAGAGGGAAATAAAGTGCTGTACATCTTGAGAAACAGTATTTTTTATTCTAAAATTTATTTAAAATTAAGTCTATCATATCAGTTTAAATATTGCTCTAAATTCTAAAATATAATCTCTTGGTAGATATTTAGTGCAAATTGAAAAAGCTTAAATGGCTTAAAAATGGCTTTGAAGCATTATGTAGAAGCAAAGATCATTTATAAATGATGGGACATTAATGGCTTCCTTCTCCATTTAGCATAAGGCTTTGAAGATGAAATAGAAGTGTCTCACTGCAGAAATTCACAACATATATATATCTCTAAATGTTTATTTAATTTAAGTATTTATTTTGAGATTCTTTATGCTTGTGTAATAATTTGAAATCCAGAACACTAAATTTATTATGACAAAAAGTTTGCTATCTAGGACAGAACCCTTTCCATTTTGTTTTACGTTTTATTTTATTGAAGACATATTGGCTAAATTATTGGCTAGCTATTTGCTCTCTATTCTGACATTGTGTAATCCATCTGGCTTTGAGGAAAAACAACATCAGTTCATGAATGAAATAGCTTTAAATTTAAGAGGAAGAGATATCTTATAGGTATACTATTCCAGTTGAAATGCTGTGGTGTAGGATCTTAAGTACCTGACTCTCATGCCTGTGTCAAGGAGAGCAGAAACAGCTAAAAATAATGTACGATTGCCTTAGACCTGGAATAAGTCATGATTTTAAATGATTCCATTATGGAGGAGTTACACTATGGGCTATTTTGCTCCTGGCAGAGCTGTATGGAGTAGTTCGTGTTTAATAAGAATGTGGACAGCAAACTAGATAGGTTTAAAAAAAAAAAAATTATGCATTTTTCTAGATGAACATAGTGAAAATTTGTCTGTGTACCCTTTTGTACAAAAAAAAAAAAAAAAAGAGAGGGATTTTGAATTAGCAAACTTCAGATTTCATAGACCAGTACAGTAAAGATCACTCCTGCTGATTAAAAGGAGTTGGTCAAAATATTTGACTAAAGCAATTGTAAATTCTTTCAAATTCTAGATAACATTTATCTTAATTTAGCATTTCTGATAATCATAAGTGACATATACTGTTTGATGCTGGAGAAAATTGCTCATTTCAAAGCTGAGATTTTCCAAGATGAGTAAAATATTGCTGTATAACTAAAGACCATACCAAAATTTAAGAAAGGATTCTTGTCCCTAGTGGATATCCATGAATGAATCCTGACACTAAAAAAAACAAAATAACAAACTAAATTGTGCTAGAAGTTTAAACAGCCATCTAGAAGTTTAAACTGCTTATAAATGCCCCTATAATTTTCCCTAAATTAATGACTGTAGGCAAGAAATTAAAGGCATAAAATATTGGATCTACTTTTGCTTTTTTTCAAATTCATTTTAGGGCATGGTTCAGAAGAATGCTCAAAAACATGTCTGACTTCAAGCATGCAAGTCATCCTTTATTTCTCAGAGACTATACACATCTCTAAGATTACATTGTGTGTTTTGCAGAATGAAGATATACAGGAAAAAGAAAATTAAATGTTGGAGTCCAGGAGTGAATAGCACACCTCGAATCATTATCTAGTAGGCAGGTGTTACCTGCTTAAATTTATTTTTGACACTTGATAAAATATTTTGCAAAAAACTGTTGAGGTGAGATCAAAGGAAAGAAGGAATTGGTGGGAACAGGGATGTACACAGCTTAAAAGCCAAGGTTAGTGTTAAACTTCACTGACAAATTTGACCTTTTAAGTAGCACAATTGGAGGCAAGGTTAACCATTCCTTTTTCCCATCCCTGTCCAGCTGAAATGGCATTCCCCACGAGCACAGGCAAACTGAACTGCAGAAATTAGCAAGCAAGTTAATTTTAGTATGAATTCCTAGACAATCCCTAGACACTCACCAGTAAACACAATGTAAGGAGGGTTAGAACATGGCCCAAGGAAAGGGTTTTTTTCCTCTTCTTATGCCTGAGGTTATTTTGCTAGGAAATACATCTTTCAGTGTACTGTAATTGAAACTACCCTCATGCTCTGTTTCAGCCTTCTGATAAGCATGAATTGTTTCCTTGTAGACCTGGCAGGCTGACTCTACGTGTCCCCCCATAATCCACAATTTGCAGTACCCATGGAGAGACAAAATCAACCTCCAACTCCCCATACTTTAAAAATGAAATTGAAAGTTTTCCAACCTCTTCTACTTTCTGTGATTGCAAATAGTTAATAAATGCCTAATGACAGAGCAAGAAACAAATGCAATATTCTTTTTTTAGTGTGTTGGGAGGTTGATTCTATGCCTTTGACAGCATTTTTTAGAAAATCAGTTTTACCTTTCTGTTGTAGCCTTTTTGCTTTAACAACAAAAATAATTTGGAAGAAGACATTGTCAAGCTCCTTAGAGCAGCTTTTGAAAACACTCACAGAAGTCAAATCCCATCCCATCCTGAATGTCTCTTTTTTAGCCAATGCTGAATGTTATTCTCCACCAACAACCCATATTCCCAAACTAACCCAGCTCTTGCTGCTTTATCATATGTCTTGCACTATTTAATGCTGTACTTGAAGCACCAGCTGCTGGACACAAGCGATAACAAGAGACTCTCACCTTTCATTTTAAAATGTGCATGTTTCTAGCTTTCATAGCTGTGAAGAACAGCTTGAAAATATCATCCAAGAATAACTGAAAATTCAGAAAAAGGGAAAAAATACCATTTTGTGCAAATCTTCTAACTTTTTAGTCTCAGGACCGGCACAATTGCAAAACTAAAATTGCAATGAAAAAGCAAAGACAATACTGTTTAAAGATTCTGTTTACCTGGGAGATGAAAACACAAAAAGATAGTAGGGTCAAAATATTTGTTCAGGTCTATTACAGATTATCCTTTATTGACAGATAGAAGTCTCAGGATTATTAAAAATGTATAGTGATAAGACACAAAATTATTGCCTGATTGTTAGCATCGATGTAAAAACACTTAAACCATTCAAAATACAACTCTTCCATCTAACAATTAATGTTGTGCAGTAGAGGACATTGTGCAGTTCTTACTATGGAAAACAGCTTTGCCAACATTGTGTAGTGGCCTACTGTTCTTAATTATACAACAAAGCATCGTGTTTCTCCCATGCTAAAAGCAAAATGAGAGTATAACCGCTTAGGTAAGCTTAATTAGGCTCCAGCACTATTGCTGACTTCCATCTTTGAATAATTCCAAACCCTTATGCTAATTCAAACCCCATGAAATTGTAGCAGTAAAACAGCTCCACACCTACCTTACCTAGTATGTGAGATGTATTTAAGAAAGTGCTTTATAAACTCTGAAAACATCTTCGACATTTTTTTTTAAATTTTATTTGAAACTGAAGCAATTTCATCAAGAATAACTCACCTTCCAAGGGGAAAAGAGAATTATGATAACTCGTATGCCTTTGGAAGAGCTTTACCTGCTGTGATAAGCCTATTTGACTACATGGCTGCAAGAACAGTGACTTTTTGACATCAATTCCCATAAGGATATCTCTTCCAAAGCTTTGGTTTTCTTTACAATTTAATTCAGTTGCCCTGTAGTGGAACCCCTGATGTCTGGATATTGCCTCCACAGCTTTCCTTCTCATGGTCCAGGTTTTCTTCCCCCTGACCATTGTTCAACCTGATATGGCACTGCTAATGTGGCTTGATGAATGATAATTCTGCTGGGAAAAGCAACAGAAAAATACTAGATGACTGAAGCTTGTTGACATATTTCAACTTTTAAAATGTGAAAAACATCCCAACAAGAACAGTTCAGTAAAATACTAAAAAACTACTAAGCCATATTTAAATAAGGTATCCAAGTGTTAGACTCCTGATGCATTAATAAGTCAGATATTCTTCAGTCTTTTTCAGAGTACACAAAGTTCAAATTTGCTGGATGGGTCTCAGTCTTCTTTTTCTAGGTGGCTACCTTAGTTTTGGATTTTTTTTTTTACTGATTCAGGAGAGATCTTCAGTATAAGCACACACTTCACAGTTTAAACTTTAATATTCCCTTAATCTTTAAGAGACAGATTTATATAGACTGAGAAATATACTTGGAAAATAGTATTGAAAACAGTGTATCAAAAGTACATTATAATATATATATTTGATATTTACTTATTATGGATGAGGAGCTACTGATACCTTAAGCTGAGCCAAGAACCTCTATCAGTTGCAATTTCTGATGCTGAAGGATTTCCTATCTATGACTAGGTAGAGTGAAATAACTGAAATTGAAGTCAGTAGAAATACCTCCTACCATAACATATTACTTGACATGTGCAATGGTGGCAGAATGCACCCCTATGGGGGTTCCACATCTAAAGATTGGTACATTAAGTTGAAATACTCCCCTGTAATATTTCCTGATCCAAATTTGTCAATGTACTCAGAGCCTGATCTGTTACTCCCTATATTGACCCTTGGATGTTGTTTTTATATTGGGGGATTTGTTTTGGTTGTTTGGCTGGTTTGCTTTTGGAAATTTTGTTTGTTTATGTGTTTGTTTGTTTGTTTGTTTGTTTGTTTTGCTTTTAGTTTTGTTTTGTTTTGACTACTTCATGAAATATTCTATGAGGTTATTCACTTTGAGTCTAAGTCAGACATTAAATTCCTTTTGAAAGAAGAAATCTGCTGTAAAGAACTTGTTTAGCTTAGCCTGCAGGAAAAGTGAAAATGTTAAACAAATTTCTCGGGGGTTTAATAACACTGATATGTTCCTAAGAGAAGCACCCATACCCTGGTTATTCCATGGTATCTCAGAAGATGATGTATGAGAATGGAAGAAATATGGGAGGTTGTAGTATTTCTCTCAGATATTGGAGAGGAATAGAAGCATCTTGCTACTCTACCATTGGAAAGTGATCAAATATTTATCCATGGGAAAAGATTTCTTGGCATTGCATTAATACTGTAGGAAAATTGCCTTCTGTTCAGTAAAACTGGGAAAGAGTGCTGTTGGGAGAAGAGACTGAAACATCCAATTCATTGCCATACAAATTTTTCCTCAAACTGGAAAAAGATTATTTGGAACTGTGAGCAAATTTCAGTCCCATACTTATGATGTCTTGTTTGCAAGAAAGGTGCTATAGAAAGAATGAGCAACAATAGAATATCTATTCCAAATTTAGATGATGGAGCAATAGTTCCTAGCACAGCACACCAAAAATTATTCAGGGAGAGTTTCATTAAGATGACAGAGACAGGAAAAAACTTCAATACTGTTTTAGACCAGGCTAAATCAGGCAAGAGGAAAAAAGTTACATAATTCCATCCCATATGTGCCAGATTGTGTCAGCTTCTAAGAAGCAGGAAATGTCCTATTTTACCCAAAGATCATAGTCTAAAAAGTGATTTATACGTCATGTATTGCTCTTCCAATTGTAAATGCGACATCATTTTCTACAAAATTAATGTAATATTTATTTGAGAGAATTAATGAAACAGTATTTCACAACTGCTCCTAAATACTTCTTACTTTTAGTGGGATAAAATCTCAAATATCATTTTAATTTCAATGTCATACAAGTTTATTTTGTTCATAATATATTGTTCTAGCAAACTGAAAAATATCCAGTTGAGTTAGTGGGGGAATTTAATTTTTCTGCAGTTCAGTACTCTTGAGTTGTCTTATTCTAAATAGAATATATAATCCTGATTCTATTTTTTTGTGATGCTGCTACTGTTGATATCATCAGAATAAACAACAATACTTAGTCTTCGTGTATTTGTCCTGATTTGCTTCTTAATGCTAACTTGATTTTTCCCTTGGAACCTTTGATTTTTTTTGTTTTTGTCTATATATCTTATGCTCTCTACTTTGTTGGAGTTTTTTTTGCCAAAGTAGGACTCAGTGTGATTTGGGACTGAGCATTTACATCACTTGTATATTAGATGTTTAAGTTCTTAGGTAGTTTTTGCTGTCTTGCTGATCTTTCAAGTGATCTGCACTTTATATTTGTTAGTTTTTATTTTACCATTATAGAAATTAATGGGTTTTTTTAAGATTTAAAGAGCTGCAGAGAAACAAAACTATAGACTGTAGATCTGAATTAGTAGTAGATCATAATTAGTAGTTTGATATTTTAATTTTAAATTCTCAAGGAGTTTGATCACTACTGGAAATTAATCAAGTAACAATAACACAGATAAACTTGCATTTATCCAATGTTCTTCCTCCTTCCCCCATAGAGATAGATTCCTCAGAAGCAAAGAAAAGTCAGATGGAAAGTAACAAGTTTGAAGCCTTGATTGTGTCATTAATTTGGGTACATGCTTGGGACCAGTATGCTTTAAGTAATTGGTTGTTCTCCAGGAGATACGGTTGATGCACCTAGGTACCTCAAACCTGTTGCTGTTCTAATCTAATTATCAGAGATGCAAATGCTCTGAAAAGCAAGGTAGGAAGTTATTAGTGGGAACTATTAAAACAAGATTTTGCATAATAATATTTTTATCATTATCATAATCAAAGTATTTATATTACATGAAGAAAATTGTAAAAATATATATTCTGGATTCGTTAATTTCTAACTTTATAAAATACAGTGTGGTCAATGGCCAAGGAGAACAAGTTCCCCCCAGCGCCCAATGTACTTTATTTCACATCAACCATTTGTCAGAGGTTATTTTGAAACATTATATCCTATATCAAAACTGTCTCTTGAGAATAATTGTTTGCTTTGGGGTCTTCAAACAGTAATTCCACGATCTCTGCAGGCAAGGTTATTTAAAGAAAGACATGAGAATCATTTGGTCACTGCTGAAGCACCTGTAGCACTTCTGCAGGGATGTACAGTGCTAGAATCAGCAGCTACTTCAGGAATCAATAAATAAAAAAATAGTAATCATAGTAATTTGCTATCAGTAGTAATTTTATACAATATAAAGTAGCTAGAACTTTTGGTGAGTAATTTATTGATTTTTTAATGTTTTCTGAAATATAAATATTAGAGATACACAAATAACAAGAGCAAGCTGCTAAGCCATTCAGAAAATGAGTGCAGACATAGCTATTCTTAGGGAACATGATTCCTGCAATGCGTGACAATAGCACTTTTTAACATCTAATGAAGAGTATGTGTGTGCTTCAGTGGAATAATGCAAAATTCTAAGAAACACAATGGAAATATATCTGGAGAGTTAAAACCAAAATATATCCTTGGGTATAAATATGAAGTCTTCCAGTCTCTAGATGTTGTATTCTGGATCTGCAGATTCTACCTGTGCTTACTGAGTGAAATATTAAATGAATGTTTGATCAATCCATGAGCAGATACAGCACAACATGTACTCAGTACAGCTGAGCCTCCAATGACAAGACTAATTTTTATGAATTTTAGAAAAGGAAGTTTGACTGATATTAAGACTTGGAAATATTTCTGGTTAATCTCCTCAAGACAAATTAAAATGGATTAATTCAATGTGCTGTATTAGAAATGGATGTTCTTCAACATGACTGTCCCTATCAGATGATAAAGAAAGTAATCAAAACTGTTTAAGAAAACTGGTTTAAACTGCTTGTTTGTCATGTTGATAGAATGAGCCTGGATCTTTTGTTCTTGTCCTATTTCATGTGGATATCACTCATTTGTTATCCATGGAGTCTGAATTACATTATTCAGCTGGAACTGAGTCAGCTGAAATGCCTGTGTTAAGGAAGATTTTACCTTGTGAAGTGTGGGGTTCAAACAATGGATGTGCACAGGTTTAGAGAGGCTTCATTTTCCAGCTGTCTTTAAACAAAGCAGAAGACTTGTCAATTAAAAGGTTTCCAACACAATACGAGATGATACATCTTGTAAATCACGGACTGGAGTTCCTGACGGAATAAAGCAGGAAGGGCAGGAATGACTAAACCATTGTATTGACCGCGTTGTGTGAAACTGTGTTTGAAAACTGCCATAAATACTGTGGTGCAAATTCCATAACTGAATCCAGGTACATCTGTGTGTATGGAACTGGGGGCAGAATTTGGCTACAAGGCATGACTCAAAAGTGTTAAAATGAAGACCAAGCTTTCTTTAGTTTGTCTCTAAAACAGCTGAAATTTGCTCAAAAAGCAATTACTATGACTCTATAAGCCATACTCTGGTGTTCTGCAAGATTACAATGTCTTAGTTCCATTACTCTACTAGGATACTGAAGCTTTGGGTTTCTGCTGTAAAACAATGCAGTCAAATTTAAACTCAGAGGAATCTGGGCCTGCACACTACCCATAACAGCTCTATGGGTATGCTTGGCAATAAAGCAAAGACTAATCTTGGGTTCCATTTTGTGAGAAGGCTTAAGGAAGAAGGCGCTCTATTTATTTGGTTATTCTTTGGCTGCATAACTGTCAACTGCTCTTCCTAAGAAACTGTCTGTGCTAACTGAATGAGGGACTGAGGCCGAAATGTCAGTAAAATAGCACATAGGAAGACAAAAACAATGTGTACATATTCCTCAGGGCAGACAATTGAGAGTACATGCTTATTGTGTCCATTTTTTTCAAACTTGCATAATAATTTTGCTGCTAAAAATCTACCTAGTAAAAGTGAGTAGTAAAAATCAGCATGGCATAATTTCAAGAAACGTGTCTCTCACTCTCCAAATTTCTCTCTAGTGTACATTGTACATACATTGAAATTCTTTATGGATTTTGAGTTGACTGTACTGTGAAACCTAATCCTGACTTTTCATTTCTGTGACTTAAAGTCGAGAACTTTGTTGTGTAATTAAGTACAGTGGGTCACTGTGCACTGTGGCAATGCTATTTTCTAGCACATGGAGTACTGAATCCATAGAGCAGCATTAATTGCTGGATGGGAAAGGATATTAATATTTTGAATGGTTGTAAGTGGTTTTGCATAAATGCCAGCAATAAGGAAATGGTTTTATGTTTTATTGTTATGCATTTTTAATGTCAGAGTGTGCTTTAACCATAAAGCTTCTAACAAAAATTAAGGCACTGTTTGAATCTTACTGCACATTTCAGGATTCTTAGTACATTACTCCTTTTTCTCTTCTCTTCTCTTCTCTTCTCTTCTCTTCTCTTCTCTTCTCTTCTCTTCTCTTCTCTTCTCTTCTCTTCTCTTCTCTTCTCTTCTCTTCTCTTCTCTTCTCTTCTCTTCTCTTCTCTTCTCTTCTCTTCTCTCTCTTTTCTTTTGTCTTTTTTTTTTCTCCTTTCTCTTCTCTCCATGCTTAGCCACGACCTAGAGAAAATTCTTTCCTTGATTTACTCTCAAGATCAACTTTAAAATTTTGCAGCAGAGACACTTTATGACTCTTCCAAACGATCAGGTAACACCTTAAACATGGAATTTTACTTGTGTTTTTGCAATTCATACACAGACTATACCTAATCTTACCAGTCTTTCCCAGAAGGCTTGATTTTCTTTGCTAGTGTGACAACAGGAAACATTAGCCTAGGCCCATAGGTGGTCAATCCATAGTCATTACAATAATGCAAGTACTCTGAATTAAATGAGTAACATATTTGCTTTTCGTGTTTTATGTGTTATTGTTCATTAAGTAAATACTAGTTTTCATATCACATTTTTAGGATTCTTAGTGCTTTACAGGATGCAGTTAAACTGACCTTATATTTAAGAATCAATGTGATCTCCTGGTCAATAACAAAAAAGCTTTTTGAAATGACAGGGACATTCATCATTGTCAGTTAACAGTTATGATTACTTGGGTCATTCATCGTTAGTAATTACACTTAAAAGAAATAATGAAATTATCCTAAATTTCTCCTTAGAAAATGGCAGTCTGAATATAGGCTGAGAGACAGCCACAGAAAGTTCTATCCATGACTTTGCTGTAAGATTTCTGAAGGATCACAAATGCAGAGCTCTTTCTTCACAAAAGTTACATGCTAAGAAATATGTCAAAACATGAGTCAAGTAATTAAATAGTTAAGTGAGTGTTTAATAATAGATTCTATTACAACTATTTACATTCCACTGGGAATGTGCCATATAATGATATTGCAGTCTTCTATATCATCACCCAACTTTCAGAGCAGCATTTTCTGTAACAGAATAAGGCATTTATCTAGTATAAAGTTTAAATGGATAGAGCATGATTGCAGGAGCTTGTCAGATGACGACTTTAATGAGATCCTCATGGTCACCATGTGATGCTACAATGTCTTTCATCTCTAGAATTCACAAAATTTTGTACATTGATTTTTCCTTTTGCCAAGTTTCTCAAGGTAAACAAATGTTTCTATGACAGCTGGCTCTAAAAGCAACCATTTGCATGGCAAGAAAATTTGAATATCTGACCTTACAGGTACAATAATGCCCTTGCATGTATGCATGTAGTTGTACCAGGGACAGTAAATGTTTCTGTGCTAGTAGAATAATGTGTACAAATGTGGGGTACATAAACCTTTTAAAATATTTGTATCCGATTTTATGTGTAGAATGAAACTATTAAATGCACATAAACTCCTGGAAGCAGGTGGGTGATTTGAGGTAAAAATGCACGAAAAAAGTGCTTTTTTTCTGATAGTAGTAATGCTCAGTGGTCTCTGTAAAGGGTCATGGTCTAATTGCCCAGAGAAACACATAAGCATATAAGGAGATAGTCTCTAAAGATTTTACAGACTAAGATGACAAGCTATCTCTGAAGGTGGTAGCATAGCATAACAGAAAACCCCTTAAATGTGCATTGGTGTATATAAGCACACATATTGATACATGTATATGAAAACTTACTGAAATCAATACATTTACATGTTGAAATATACCACATTCTCCTTTGCGAACATAAATATATTTATTCACACTCATACTACAAAAAATTTGTATTCAATTTTTAAAGTAAACTGTATCTAATTCTTTTTATTTAACACCTTGTAGGAAGCATTAAGTTATAATTTCTTAAGTAATATCAAGAATCAGAACTTTTGCTGGTTTTAGATTAAGGTGTTTCAATGGAGGTATCATAAAGATAGTTTGGAGGAAAGCAAATAGAATCGATGTGATTCTTAAAGCAAGAAGGAGAAAATATTAAAGACCTAACAGAGGTAACATAGATCTACGAGGGGTCTTGGGGGTGAAAATAAGAAACCTTATTTTGGTCACTTATGTTGGTATTCCTTATCCTTTTTTTTCAATGAAGAAGTTCAAGTAATCCCACAACAGCAGATGACTTCCCTCACTTCTAAGTACTGAGAAATATGGTGATGTTTAACAGTGCCTGCCCTTTCTCAAAAGGCTTACTTATATATAAAAAGAGTAATATCCAAGAAATTACTGTTTTGATTTTTCTTCATGTTAATCATGATCTCAACAGAATGTTTTTAACAATTAGTTTGATAAATTATAATCTGAATTAATAAAAGGCAACAGAATTTATTAAAAGCCTGAAATCATAAAATGAGATTTATCCTGTCAGGTTCACTATTAACACACTGTATAGGTCTGTCTTCAACATCCTGTCAGCTCTATTTTATCGGAAAGCTGCTGCAGTGAATTTCAGATTCAGGAGTTTCACTTTGGTAGTTTTATCAAGGCTGCTGATGATTTTGCAAAAAGGAATTTTAAACTGAAAAGTTTTCATTAAAGTTTCCTTCAGAATATCTAAGACTTTTCAGCAGGAAAGTATGTGAATGTGGATTCAATGGAAATATTACATTAACAAATTATTCTGTGTTTAATACTTATTCTCTGAAGACATTTGTAGAGCTATGCCATGTTTGTTACAGGAATATTCAGCCTCCTGATTTATTCTTGGTTCAATTCTGTAAGTCTTGCTCAGGTTAAAAATTCTTAACTTCTTCAGAAAATCTCCCTTCCGAATGACAAGGCAACAGAACACACTTGGCACAAAATATTCATAGTTGTCTGACAATCTGGCATCTGATTGACAATCTGGCATCTGATTGAGTGTCTGATCCTAAGCACATAGAAACAAACAGGTTTAATTTCCTGGACAGTAACCTGCAGATCAAACTCTGTGGATGATTTTTTTTTTTTTTTTTTTTTTAAATACCAAACATTTTAAAATCCCATCAAAATTGTGCCTCTGAAAACTGCAGTATTTTAATAACACAACTCATTTCTCCTTATTCGTAACTTTTCTTTCAGCCAGTGGGCCAATTTAGAAAGGGGATCTATAGCAAAGCATCGTATCATAATAGTGTAGGCCCTATATTGAAAAAAGGACAATAATGATGCTAATGAAAATATGTTGAAAAATTTTCAAGTCTCATCATTTCTCATCTTACAAGAATGAAATAATGAATACCTCAAGATTGGTTGATAAACTGTTAACATATTGAGATCTGCATTTTCTCTTGTGTATTCCCAAACTTGTTGTGTGCCCTTTGGAAAAGAAAATAATTGTTTTTGACATTATTTGACTGACTTGATTCAAGTAGGCCATAATTACAGTGCTGATCAGATTTCCCTAAACCGCTTGAATTTTCAAGCAGGACTACAACATATGGAAACATGATGGTTAATCGCAAACAGATACACTACACAGATTTCCTCCCCCCCATTCTCATTCTATGCTTCACTGAAGTTACTTCAAATTTACAACTGTGTAAAGGTGAAAAAACATAGCAACAATGTAATTACCACTGGAAGAAAGCTGCTAGTAGCAGAGAAGCTGTCACTGCTTAAATGCTGTTTAAGTATACAAAAGAGTACTTACATATGTTTTGATCAGCAAAGAATTGGTTTTCAAACTCTTATTTAAGGACGAAAAAAAATTAAACAGAGGAAAAACAAGGCCCCTTTTCTCCTGTGAGGCATTTGTCAGACTTATGAGGGCTAAGACACAAAACAAGAAAAAAAATCTTCAGGTGAGGATTCTTTGATTATTCAGATGTAGCCACTGTAACTTTCAGTGATCCAACAAAAATGATCCCCAAAATTTTGTTGCAGCAGAGGCACAGTAGAGAGTAGAGAATAAGAACCACAGAGAGTAAGAACCATATTTGGTTTTGAAAAATAAAGTGATCATACTACCTGTGAGATAACTAGGAATTCTAAAAACAGTAATTGTATCTTTAACATTGTAATTTACAGTCTTGATAAGGTCTTTACTGGATAATTTACTGCTTCTGACTATACAGTTGGGTTTTATTTGGACCCAGAGTTAGGGAATAAGAACTACTCAGGTATCATCAAAAGCAAGATCAATTTAGTAACACTGAATCTACTTGGCTACTCATGCATGAAGGGAAAAAAAAAAAAAAAAAAAAAAAGGCAGCTCTAAGTGGAACAGTCTATATACACTTATTATTTGTATTATCTTGATAGCTTGATTACAAGCCTATCATTCATTATGGCAGGTGCTGTACAAAACAGATAAGTTACAAAGAAAATGATCAAAAGATTAATAGTATATACTTCCAAGTCAAGAGGCAAAATAAGGACATTGAGTGAAAATTGCTAAACTGGTAATGGTGTTATGAGCACTACATCCCAGCTGCTGAGCTGGTTGTAGGTATTTCTAGGAATCCTTGCAGGTGAAGGTCTATAAAGGAAGATCTGGAACTGGGGATCAAGGGCAGGTACTGAGAAGGGCAGACTTGTATCATGGGCTGATCAGAGGAAGCCCATGCTCTACAGGAGCAAGGAAAAGAACCCTTGCGATGGCAGCTGCGTGGAATGAGGTAGGAGTTAGGGGATGGATTCATAAAGGAGGTTGGTGTGAACTGATACCCAGATAGGAAAAAGGCTACTTCAACTCTCTGAAGCAGACACAACTTATGTAGATATCTCTGCATTCTACTTCAATTCTGTGCTTAAGTTATGATTACAGACCTGATATTAATTTTGATATTTTCTTGACATGGTAGTCCTGAAGACTGAAGAGTTTTCACTCTTTCCTTTTGTCAATTTTAAAACAAATTGACAACAAAGAAAGCAATTAATTAAAAATAGAGGATTCCACCCCTAAAGAATTCAATGAAATCTGGATTAATTTATGGCACATTTTTGCTTGCTGATGTAATTTTGTAATGGTTGTAGCTAAATTTTTCCTCCCAGATTGTACTTATGTGTAAATTGATGAAAGAGAAAGGAAGAATAGTATTGCAAATAAAGCAGGATCAAAGTATGTTCTCATGATTTATTTTCAAGGCATGCAAGTAAATTTTTTTTCCTAAAAACTCTTTAGGATTTTACCATGCAAGATAGAATTCATAGAGAAGTCACAGAAATGTATGACATTTCAGTTGACAGAAAATATTATCAAATTATTTCTAAAGTGTATTTTTCTCATGCTTTCATTTTTATTCTTTTTCCACTTCCTTAAAGCCTTTTATCTTTTTTTTTCTTTATCAATAAATTTTACTTTTTAGGATGTAAATTTTTGTTTGCATTTTATGTTTCTGAATTCTGTCCAATATAATTTATATACTCTAAATCTATTCATTTTGATAATGAAAGAAAAAAAGATTATAAAATAAAACTTTGTTGTATTCTCTTTGATAAAAGAGTTCTTTTGATCCTTATATTACATTGAATTTGGTTTGAGGTCATTGAAGTCAATTACATCTTTCATAAGCTAACAAACCCTACAAAAACAGACACACTTTCTTAGTACTCTTTAGCTCTTTTTAGTTTACTGTAGCTAATGGTTTTGTCGATTCTGACTGAAAGATAAGTCAAATAGAGCAACTATGTTACAAATGCACCACTTTATCTGGATTTCTCAGTGATACATATTTGTTAATTTCTATTTAAGTTCATTTTTAGAATGGTGTTGAGCACAAGATTGTGGAACAAGGAGCTTCTGTGAAGTCCACATCTCACAGGCATTGTCACAGGATTTTGGCACTGCTGTGATGAACATACCTTGTGAGAATACTTTTTAGTGATGAATGTGTGCATTACAATGAACTTGTGCATTATCCTAGATAATATATATTCCTTCCCTTTCCAGACTGTATACTATGTTTACTGAAACACAAGCTTTTGGGAAGCCTACCAGCAACAACAAAACCAACTGGGTGGATGCTCAAGGGCTTTTCTTTATTTTGCAGTAAGCCTCTGCTTTGCTCTTGGTCTTTCTTCAGCAGAGACTGTCATGTGAGTGGAGGATTTTGTGAGATGAACGAGTCAACATTAAGAGGAAATCATATTTTTTTATAAGCCACCTGTAGATACAGATTTGGATTTTGATACTATCTGATGTAACCTGCCAATTTCCCTTGTCACATGAAGTATCTCTTTCTTCCTATTCCCTACTTAGTCTGTGCTTTGGTTCTCTGTGTTTTTATGTAAATGCTGTGTCTTTGCTTTACCTAGTTAACATATTCCTTTAAATGTTGCCATTTCAAAGCTCATTATATCTTTAGAAAGTAGAAGATACATGAAGGTGCTGAAGAACTAACTCTGCTCAGATTTATCATACCTTTGATTGACTGGGGAAATGACTTTCAGTTGACATCTGAGCCAACAAGTTAGCTGAAATAAAATTTTGTTTAATACCTTTGCATCAATAATCTAGGCACAGCACCATTGATTGAGAAAGTCTGATCAATAGAGTATTACTGACTGCCTAACTGTAACTTTGCCAGACTTTTTTGTTAATTCTGCTGATGACCTTCGTACCACTGCTTTTCAGGTTCGCCATTTTTTTCTCTTTGAAATTCAATTTGCTCCATTTGCTATTATTTAAGGAATTTACACATTCAATTGATTTCATTCTGCCTAATACAATACGAATTTAGTATACAAGAGATTGTGCATGCTTGGGACAAAACTTTTGTAGCCCCAAATTAGAATCTTTGTGAGAAATTCACCTCACGGAAGACATAATCCATGGAAAGAAAAAAGGGAAATATAAATAATTAATTTTAACCCTGTGGATACTATGGCATTTTCATCTTGAGATGTAGGTGAAGTAACAATGAAAAAGGAAAATAATAATCTCAACCAGTCCCAGATAGTTATCATTCAAGAACAAGGAAACAATTAGAGAAATAATGAAAAAGTCCAAATCCTAACTAATAATTCAAACACAAATTCTGCGTTCTGTTCTTTCAGATATATTCTTGCTCAGTTCACTTCCATTTTGACTTATATTAGCCCTTGTTTTTCTCTTTGTGACATTCTTCAAGCTATCTCCATTCACACTTTGATGGAACAAAACAACTGTTTCTTTGAAAGTTATTTAGCAATTTGAGATTGTTTCATTCAATGTTCACTTGGAATACATAATGTTTCCCTTATGCACAGACAAGACTGAATGCAACATTGAGATGTATTTGTCTTATCGAGCATGTTGAGAAAAATGCATTGTTATTTTGTTTGATATAAATTCATGGCTTATGTTTTCGTAGTTAGGAAGATATTAAAATATGCTAAAACACATCCATTTTTCTATGATTGCCCTATTAACATTTCATTGCTTGTGGAACATACATGCCATCTACCCCTATATAATTTTCCAATATTAGAAATTGAAATCAGATCCTGTGCTAGATGTGTGAATATGTAATGCAGCACCTGGCAAGGAGTCTAGTAAACTGTTTTTTTCTGAGGCTGGCTGCTCCCAAGCCACCATTTAAAGCTCTTCAGAAGTCCAAGAAGGTCCAAGAAGTTAAAAATACTGTCTTAGTAAAATGAGGACAGAGCTAAAGATGTTATTTTTTTCCTTGACATCTTATGAGTTCACACATCTTTACAAGATCTTCCGTAGGCAAAGGATCTTGCCACCACTGGCTACAAAGTTTTCTGAGTGCCTTTCTACCAGTCGCATAGCACAAAATGTCTTTAATATTCTGTCTGGATCAAAAATACAGACCTTCCTAGCTAAAGGGTATCACATTACTCTTAATCTGCTTGACCTTGATTTTAGAGTGAGATGAAGGTATCTGTATTCCATTTAACTGACTAAGAAAATGCCACTTCTTGGGAGATAGCCAGATTTACCCACCTTTCACCCACCTTCCCACCTATCTGAGCACTGCCTACGTGCAAAAGGAAAGCAAATTTGAGACTATTAATTTGATTCAGGCTTGAAGGTACATGGGCAATAGAAGTGTTCAAAAACAAGTTAAGTTTGGAGGGATGCCATTCTGATTAATGATAATATTTATGTTTGGGAAAAGGCAGTGACACCAGTGAAACTTGCTGAATGTATACAATGTATTAGATAATGGTATTAGATCCAAGATGACATTCATTCATACTTCAGGTTAATACGTGCTACCCAAAGCACTTCCATTTCAGGGCTAGATAGAGACAGCAAACAAAAAAATTAATGGTGCAATTATATATACACCCATAAATTATTAAATAAAAAATTGACATCTAAAAATTCTAAATGTTCTGTTCATTTGTTTCTCTAAATTCATTCTATTTAGAGGTGCATTTAATGCTTTCTAATTTTAATAATACTCTTCTTTTCAGAGATATGAAAATTAAATCACTCCCCTTATATGTTCAGTAGAAAATTTAGGTAATCTTTAACATTTCATTGTCCAATGAATTGCTATTGTATGCACTCCTAAGGTGACACAACTGATAAATAACATTAAAGCTTGCTGTTCAAAGTGAAAAAAAAAATTGAATGGTGCTAGAACTAAAAATTGACTTTAAACTTGACTGGAGAAATGTCTCCTATGGAAAAAAAAAAAAATTTGGAAGCAGATCTCTTGAAAACAGGTAATTTACAAAACCCTAGTTTGAAGATTAGCATATTCCTAAGACTTTGAACACTTATATGGTTTGTCTTGATTCTCTATTTAATTTTCTCTTAAAAATCAGATATCTATGATTGAGGCAAACATTCAGGTACCTTTCAGATATTCAGTCATGTATATAAAGAAAATTAGAAAGCTAAGAAACTACAAAAGAGGTGGGAGGTTGTTATCTCAAAAAATTTCCAGATTTGCACTGTGTCTCCAGAACAGTCAATTTCTGGAGAATGACTTTTGAAAATTCCTCAAAATTCAGAAACAGTTAAAAAGTTGGGTGGTTTTTTGAGATAGGAATAAGATAATATCTTCAATGCTTTTAGTCACTGTGCTGACATAGTAAATGAAAGCATATTAATTCCATTTTGTTGATCATTTAATCAGTGCAAAGTATGTTCCATTCATCAAATTTTATGATATCTACCTAATGCCTGATTAGAAATATAAATAGAATTTAGCAAGTTCTGGGGAGGGAGAGGGTGGGGCTGTGCAAGGCTCCCCTCTCTTCAAGAATTATTTGAAGTGTTTCTAATTGTGGAACATATTTTAGTTCTGTGTAATAATAAAACAATAGGGTCTGTGGCAATTCCTCCTAGCAAGAATTATTCTAAGTTCTCTGTGTCCTATATTGCTTAGGCTGGATTATAACATAATATGATGTCTACTGCATTATTTTTATTTTTCTATCATGTTACCTTTTTTTTTACAGTGAGCTTCAGGATATGCACTACTTGAAAAGTCCTCCTGAAGTCAGAAGGTAAATAAGATACAGACTGGTAATACCTCAATTCCAGGATCTGAGTAATTTCTTGAAAGCTTTACAATACTGTTTCCTGGGCCTGCCATTTCATTAGTTATTCATCATCATAATGATGGTATTTATTATTACTGCTAAAAATAGGTAATGATGGCAGTATTTCATCTAATGGATTCACTTTGTCCCTGCTTGAAAATGTTGATCTGTCACTTACAGTAGGTTTATAAGGCTTTATAAGGCTGCAATATTATTTCAGTGAAGCTGTTTGTGCTTGTAAGTTTTTCATATTTGGAAAATTATAGATCTTTTTTGACATAGAAATATCAAAATCAGATTTTTGTTTTACTTAATTTAGAGTAAAAATACGTGTGTAATTTGGAGAGCTATCTCTAAATGCTATTTAAGTGTAATAGCTTACAATTGTATTACCAGATTCTGTGGCTTTTTTTGACCCTTTGGTTTGCTTGGTCCTCTGTTTTTTAGTTAGCAGGATAAGAAAACTTTCTGGTTTCAAATATAAGTACAGTTCCAAGGGGGCTTAATAAGCTCCTATGGCATACTTTAAAGCAAAAATTTAAAAATCCTTCTGTTTGAGATTTGATGATCTGAATGTGTTATATATATATTAAAAAATAAATTATGCATATTTTTAAAAATCCCCATGAACAGTGAAAAGGATGGTTTCCTTTTAAAAATGTTTCCTTTGAAAAATGACTACTCTTACACCAAAAAGGCAATTGCTTATTCTTCTGATTTTGTAATTCCATATTTTTTTCATTGGCAGTGGAGGTACTTCATGTCTCTGAGATAACTTGCTCTGGGGACAGAAAGAGGAAATTTAGCCTGCACATTAGAAATTAACTCATTAGCATATTTCTATAATTTAGTTTACTGAAACATTCCAAATTCTTATATCACCTCCATACCTATGTTTGTTTCTGCCCCTCTCTGAGAGGTAGAGAGTTGTTAAAAGTCCTTAAAATTGAATGTGTTAGTTTATGATAGACAATTGTGAAACTGTCTTAAACGTCATTGTCAGAGAACATACTAGAGAAGAAATATTAAGGAATAGAGTCAGGTTAAATGATTTGAACTACATATTTATATATCTCAAAGAAGGTATAATTAATTAGGTAGGCCTTAAATAGGTATAAACTATGACAAGAACCCATGTAGTCCAGTGATAAATACCCCTAAAGCACTTTAAACCACTGCCAAATATCAAGTAAAACACAAAAACTGCAAATGTGCAGCACCTTCTGTGAGCCACCGGCAGATCTGCTGCACTGCACAGCCTTTGTGTGCCCTACCCTGGTAAAGGAATGGTCATCCTAAGCTGTGACTGCTGAAACACGTGAGCAATAATAATCATTAATTAAATTATTTTGCAAATAGGACCATCCATGTCTCTGTTTCTTCTGCAATATGGAGTCATGATTCCACAATCCATATCCTGCTTCAATGATCCAGGTTTCTTTCTGTGAACTACTTAGAACATGGTACAAAATTCATGCATTTTTTACACTTTTCTTCTGGCTAAAAGGCAGCTGCAGTTTCTAGTCCTGTCCTTACAGTGTGCTGACAATTTGTTTACAATTCACTTATGGGCTTTCTAATACCAGCTTTAGTGTGTGATTTAACCACAGCCATTGTTTCTAGATTCTTTCCGCTCTCCAAAGAATAATAGTCATCCTCTGGTTTTGCAAGTTGTTGCCAGTTTCAGTATAAAAGGCATACTTGCTTCCCTTCTTTTTTTTAAAACACCTGCCTAATTTGACTTTGTGTGAGATTCCTGGTTAATTCAAAAGGGAATCTCTTTATCAACTGTATTTTGGCTATAGAAACAAGTGGACTTGAAAAGTGATGACTGTGGAATGACTTTTCTTTTTAACTGTTTTCAGCAATACTTCCCCCAGGCAATGCAATATTGCACTGTTATAAGGCCTTTTCTTGGGCCAATGTATTTACAGGTCTAATGAAGGAGTTCTGTCCTCCTTGGAGAAAATTAACCTGGCAAGAAATGACTTGTTTGTTATGTTCTCTTATAGTAGCTATGACAAATGAAGAGCCAGTGAAGGGTTGACATGTTCTTGGTCATTGCCTGCTGCCTTGATTTGGTGTAATGCTGCAGACAGAATGTCACCCTACACTTTAGTTCCTTGTTTTGCTCTGCCTATAAATATATTGCCATATTACTGATACTGGGATTACTACCATTAAAAAATAATGCTGTAAAGATGGCATCCTAGCCAGTCTTGGCATTGCACGTTGAAAGCAAATAAATGCAGAAACTGAAAAATAGCCAACTGAGTAACAGAGATAAATCACCTGAAGAACAACATACTGAACAAGTGAAGTAAACAAATTGTTTCTATATGAATGGTAGGACCTAATCTAGTGAAAATTATTAGCAAGATACAACAGCATTATCTCTGTCAGCAACAGTGGAATGGCTATTCAGCCCATGGCTTACCTAGAGAAGATGAGAGATTCTGAGCAAAGTTTAGGAATTATAACATGCTATCTAAGTGGCATATCCAATAGACTTATCTCATGCCTCTGATGTAAAATGTGTAGCCAAGATATTACTACCCAACCACCTTAGTACCCACCTAATTTTGTTTCTGCATTTTGCCTGTGTGCCTCTAGCTGTAGCAGTGTTTTCTGTTTTGCTTATGCATTTTTAAAAAATTTGTGCATTGATATGCTTTACTCTTTTCTACATTACTGGTATTCCCTGAGAAATATTATCATTCTTTCTCCCAAGCATTTATTCTTTTTGCCATGTCATAGCTGAGTCTTCTCAGATGCTTTATTTTTATCTCTCAAAACAACAGTTCCTTCTCCCAGCAAACAATAGTGAAGACATAGGCATTTTATAATTCACTCTCTGTGTACTTCACTGTCCAAAGCAAAATAAATGTAGAATCTGCATACAGAATATATTCCCTCTCCATGCACCCTAAGAGCTCTTGTACAGTATTGGAAGAGTGATCAATTACTGGTATGCAGCCCCCATAATAATGAGCAGGTTCTGGGACATACTCTGGCCATTCACCAAAGATAATGATCGAGTTGTGGTGTAGTAAACACATTCTGCATCCATCTGTAGGATGTCATGCATTCTGCATAATATAAAGGGAACGATCAAATAGAGAGATATACAAAGACTGCAAGTACCACCCAGACTGGAGATGATGGTATACACAGATCCTGCTTAAATAGTCCTTAGCAAATATGTTGGTGTGTGGTGCAGCTACTAAAGCAATACAACAATGTGGGTCAAATGCTATTCTGCATAGGATTAAGCTAGAATATTCTGCCAAATATCATGTTTTTCTGGCGATGATTTTCAAATTAGCTTTCTAACTTTGCCTACTTTAGCCTTTTTACCCTGCACTTCTCTCAGTGTGTCATAATCTTTTATTCTGTGTCTGATCTTCTAGTCCCCTGTATTTAATCCTTGCTAAAAAAATTTCCCTCACTCTAATTGATTGTTCATTTTGAAAGACAAAGAAGAAAGAAGCATAAAGCACACAAGCTTACTGCTTCTGGTTCTCCTATTACACTTAAACTTTGCATTTTTATTTTTTTTTAATGTATTTTTCCAACCAAAAATAATTAATTTTAATGGTTTTGCTTTTCTTTTTGCTAATTTTGCAGTATGTCTAATATTTCTTTGTGGAAGATGTGAATAGAAACTGATAGGTAATTTCTATTTAGTCT
Source organism: Muscicapa striata striata (assembly GCA_030060385.1). Taxonomy (NCBI): domain Eukaryota; kingdom Metazoa; phylum Chordata; class Aves; order Passeriformes; family Muscicapidae; genus Muscicapa; species Muscicapa striata. Next base: position 3,651,559 of record JAREIS010000064.1, read on the forward strand.
TTAAAACACATGCTGAGTGGGTGGGTGACTTAAATATGGACTAGAAACATCATTGCATCAGCATTTATTTTAGCCCCATGAAATGTGCAAGTATATTGACTGATTTTTCTAGGGATCTAAGTTGAGCTTTAAATTAAAAGCTAGTATGTTCATAAGCTCAATTTGTGTTGAAAGCAGTTGCACCAGTTTTCCAAAAAGTCAGCCTGTTGAGGTTTATGGAGACCCCTTTATCACTAAACAGGAATCCTGTTAGTCTAGAAAAACAGGCTTTCATTAAGCTCTTCCAGTTGCCTTGTTCATTCCTCCTGTCTTTTGCCAAGGCTCTAGTGAATGCAATGCATCTGTGTACATGCTCAGTATATAAAGCTGAGGAAGAGTAGGGAAGGAGGGCATGTGATGAAGTTTCTCTGCCCAAGTCACTGTGTGGTGGAACCCTGTTGTCCTGGGCCTGATTGAACATTTGCCAGCCCATGGGAAATAATGAATAAATGCCTTGTTTGACTTTGCTGGTGTATGTGGCTTTTGCTTTACTGATTGAACAGTTTTAACCCCAGTGTACAACTTTTCTCACTTTTACCCGCCTGATTCTCTCCCCTGTCCCACCAGGGAGGAGTGAGCAAGAGGCTGTAGGGGGCTGAGTTTCTGGCTGGAATTAAACACAACATCATGAAGGCTGAGACCTTAGCAGGATCCTAAGAAGGAAACAGGCATTTACATGGATAATCAAAAGATCTATAGTTTCAGTGTTTAAACAAAGTAGCTGACTCCTGATGGTTTAATAGCTTTAGCAAAGTATTGACAATGGGAAGAAACTTCCCCTATGGCCAACTTATTTTTTAATTATCCACTCTGGGATTTCTCATACTTTCCTCTAAGGCAACCTCTACTAGCCTCTCCCATCACCAGTGCCACCAAAAGTATTTTTTTAAACAAGATGGCTGCATCCAGAGGTAGGTTTTTCAAATGCCAATTGGGATTATTCTCATTACTGTCTTTAGTTTCAGGTGCCTGATTTATTCAGACAAGGTTGAATTCAGCAATCTTTATTACAGCTAAACCTCTCAGTTCTTCAGAATGTTTTTATCAATATAAGATGGGAGTTGTTCTAAAATTTCAGTTGATTGTTTTACATTTAAGCACTTTTTTTTCTCCTATATTTCAGAATGTTGGCTTGAGTAAAAAATGGCTGTTGTTGTCTTTTTTAGTTCTGGTGGGTCTGAAAGATATAAAATTCACTTTCTTAGCTCTTCATTTCCCATGTATGTGTACAAAATCTAGATGTTTATAGCCATCCAGTTCCTGAAACAAATAACTCAATGCTTGTTTTTCATAAGACATCAGAGTAGCTCAGTGATGTGTTCAGACCTTCATAAGCAACCTTTGGTAGCAAACCCATTTGTGAGATATTTTTCTGCAGAAGGAAGAAGGTTGTTTTAGAAGAAAAGTGTTTCCAGTTTGAAGCATTCACTAGGTTTAGCAAAAGCAGGAAAATAAGTGACTGCTAAATACTGTGCTGGTATCTTTAAAGAAAAGTAATGGAAAATTTAAACTGTATGTACATTTTACAAAAAATTTAAATGAATATCTATGTAGAATCTCAAGTGCATTTGATTAAAAAAAAGGACAATTTTGATGTTCCATGTTCAATTATTAAGCAAAAATATTCAGTTATCAGATAGTTAATTAAGTGGAACTGACTGTATTCATTAAAATATTTGTTCCAAACAAATGTATTTAACATTCAGATATTATGCAGAATAGGTGACAATTGCATATCTCCATGGAGATCAATAATGGGATTCAGATCATTGTGTAAAGAGTCTGCAAGTTTAATGCAGAGAGAATGTCATTATTATTTCTCTCTTAATGATGGTCATTATGCGCAAACACTGATTGAATTCCATTTGTTACCTGCATTTGAGCTGAGAGGAATAATTACAATTTAAGTGTCTCCATTAAAATTCATAAAAGAATATGAATGCAAAAATTATACTTGAAACTGACAAAATATACTTTGAGGATATAAATTGTGTTTTCTGATAGGCCTCTTAAAAGTATTAAAAATAGCTTCATTTTAATAAGATGGCATATAAAGATCATGCATTATCATCACCTTTATGTTAATTTTCATAATACATGACTAATACTAAAAAGTGAAGAAATTAACTTTTAAAAGTAGAAATTAATGAAACAATAGGCTACTTGTCATACAGCCTATTGGAATGGATATCTCTATATTTGGGTTATAGTCACCCATATTCATAATACCCAGTTAACTCATCAGCTGTTGTATATTGTGGAGATTACCCTGCCATATTTTCTGTGACGTGTTTCAATATGTTTTTTTACTAATTAAATGGGATGTTATTAGTGCAGCCATTTATTCAAGAAAACCTTTTACATGTTCTATGATTTACTGCATTGCACTGACTGCTTATTGTAGCATGAGAGTGATTCAAGTGCTTACTACAAGTATGGAAGGGCCTGATCCGTGATGGTGCTCAGCTTTTCAATAGTTCTTTTGCCTCTTGACTTCTCACTGAGGTGCTTAGTCCTTTATAGGATTAGATCCTTAAGCTATAATTATTAATAGCAGCAATACTCCTGAGGGACTGCCTGATGACATATCTCCTCAAACAGTAAATGACAGCAGAAGACACTTCTTGCCATCTTTATATACTAAGAGATGACAAACTAGCTGGTGGGAGTAAGTTTCCTTTGCTAAGGGTATGTTAGTATGAAACACCTCTACCCATTATGTATTCCTGAGTAAATATGTAAGGTCCTTCTGACAGGATCTTGAAATGGTTGTTTTCGTTTTGCCATATATATATATATATTCTTTTTTTTTTTTTTTTTTGTACAGACATAACTATTTTAGGTAAGCTTATTGAATATATGTGTAGGTGAACTGTTCTGGGTGGGTGATCTTTACATATGTCAGTGCAATTCCTGGGATGACCAAGGCATCTCTGGCTGTCAGTGTTAGGACTGAATTTTGCCTTCTTTGTGAGGGGTGATTGCACTTGGAGACTCAAGATGCTTTTTGGCAGGGCATATACATGTTATCATGTTATAACTTTATTATAACTAATATTATTATTGAGGCTATTATTAAGGGTGACAGCAGAAATCTGTTACTGAGATTATACATGGATATTGTATCTTCCTGGTTATTTGTCCCAGTTAGGAGATGAAGTTTTAAAAATAGTTGATAAAGCTTTACAAGGACAAAATACTGTGCTCATCAAGAAAAAAAAAAAAAAAAAAAAAAAAAAAAAAAAAAAAAAAAAAAAAAAACAAAAAAACAAAAAAAAAGCCAGGATATTTACAGCATTTCAACTTGTTTTTTTTTTTTTTTTCCCTCTAATCTTTTTCTGGCACTTCACTATTAAAATTATAAAGGAGAGTCTAGAATTGTATAACTATTTAACACTTGGTTAAACACTATTCAAGTATTTGTCACCAGGCAAATGTTTCCCTATTAAGTGAAATTTATGCTAAAATGGTTCTGATTAAGCAGTAGGCATTGCCATTTACAGTTGGTAGACTAAACAGTTTCCCTGGAAGATATCTCAATTAAGTGGCTGTCCAAATGAAACGTGTCACTATTAAATGCTGTTTTCTACACTATTATACTTTACTCTTCTGAATGATGTGATTTAAAATATAATTCAGTTACTAAACAGTAAGAAGTGCTTTATATATAGCTTTCATTCTTAGAAGAGACATGAAAAAATTGTGAATAGCACTTTGTTTAAAATAAAATTCAGGTTTTAGCATTAATCAGTAACAACTGAATATGCATGATTATTGGCAGAGCAAGTTTGTAGAATTGGCTTTGTGGAACTGGGATGAGAGACACAGAGGTGACAGTGCACATAAAGTAAGGAGTGAGCAGTTTCATGTAAATAAGCTTTCTGTGTCCAGCCTAGAATCTGCAACCATGGAAAAATTGGATTCTGCAAACCAGTGAGTTCTTGCTGAATCAGTGGGCAGAGCTTCAGAGATCCATATCCTCTCTGCATTGCCTCTTCCTGTGGACAGAATCCTAAAATGATTTTACAAGAATGTATTAGAACTCAAAATCCTCACATCTTTGCTGTAAGTTTATTAGCATTTAAAGCTCTTGCAATATAGCTCAAAAACATGCTATAACAGTTCCTAGAACTTTGATAGATATAATAAGCAATTATTATGGGACTGACATTCTAAATGGGAAATGTCCCTTTTAAAGAAATATAGAATACTTACCTTACAGGAGTATAGCTGTGCTTCACAGTCTAATATGTGAATTTGACCTAAGCTTTTGATTCTCTCAGCAGCTACTAATGGTAGTTCAGATCAACTGGTATTAAATCGCAAGTATAAAAAGCATGGGGAAAATAGCCGTCAATTGAATTTCTTAACTAGTTACTACTGATTGACCTCACATTCTCCTGCTTGAACTGCTGTTTCTCAGGTATGCAAATCTCTCCTTGATTGTATACTTATGGGTAGGCTTCTTCCTAAATCCTTAGGGGAGTAAAAATCCTTTTTCAAAAATGTTCAAGCTAATCAAACACTACCTTCTCCCATGTCTTATTTCTAGTTACTCTGACATGGTAATAAAAGTTCAAGGCAACAATAATTGCCCTTATAATGCTTTTGGAACAATTCAATGCATGTAGGTCAGGCAATGAGAAGTGGACGGTTTCAGAAATGAAAAATCATACTTAATCGCTTTCTAAAAAAGCATTGAAAATGACCTTGTTAAAATCAAGTCATACCATGCTGCTAGAAAATATTTTCTTTCTATGGCATTATTTTATTTGATAGTCTTGTGGTTCTGACAAATAAAGCTTGAGAAATATACTCAGTATACTTTGAGAGTGAATTCAGCTAAATACCACCCCAAAATTTTAGAATGAACCCACTGTCCCCAGTCACTGCTCTTTTCTGTATTGAACAAATTGTAAACCAGAAAAATGCCTTTGTTCACTTTGCATGAGCACTGATGCATCTTTGTCAAAAATGGAGGGTCCTCCCCATACCAGACCATTGGAACACAGAATAGCATATAAAAATAGATTTGTAAAAGTCCCAAGTAAATAAATTTATCTATAATTCTGATGTCAGTAAAGCCTGAAGTAATGTAAGAATGAGGATTCAATACATTCTTTCTGTTAAAAGCAAAATATTCTGCTTCAGAGGTAGGGTGAATCCTGTACAATCCTTTTCCCTTGTTTCCAGTAATTATAGAGGCAGTTGAGGCAGAATCAGGAGCTCAGACTCAAGTTTGCTGTATTCTAAAGCTATGTACACCCAGTATTTACCTTTAGATTTCTTAAGTATTATAGAGCAGCTCTGTGCCAAATGATATTCCCTGGTTTTCTTGCAGTAACTCAGTTACAAGATTACAGGAAAACAGCACAGAGAGTACAAGAACCACTCCGCTGCTCAGCAAGTCTGTGTTTACACAATCTCAGAACCGTGTTTTATATATATTTGCATGGAGAATCATGTCCACTCTCCACTGAAGTTTTTACACAGGCCAGATGGTACAGTTTGAATTTTTGTGTGCAAAATATTGATATAAGGTAAAGAGACTTTTTCATTCTGGCTTTTTCTTAAGAAAGCTTTTTCTAGATGCATGGCTTATGTTTATTTTTTCTTTTCTAACTGAAACCACTAGGAAAATATTCCTTCCTCTTGCCAAATGAGAGCAGATAATTTATGTATTGCATTTTGTCCAGAAGCATCTGAACATAACTGAGTATTTCAAAATATTTCAAGTATTTCAAAACTTATTGAAGCTTCTTCTACTATTGCTACACTCCTTTTCTGAGTAGCGTTGTGGCATTTTTGCACGTTTAAATTTATGTCCAATTTACACAGCATGTTAATGAATGATCCTGCATTTGGCCTTGGAGCTCTGTTCTTCTGCAGCTAGGAACTCAAGGCCCCACTCCAGCCCTGGCTCTTGTACCTATGCATAAAAAACATTAATTACACCGATTAGGCTTTTACACACCAGCATAACCCAGTGGAGAGCAGAAGTTGCATGAGCACCTGCACCTTTAGGTACTGTTGTAAGCATGGGTTGTCTGTCCACAATTTATTAGTTGCAGACATTTAACTTACACTCACTTGAGCAGAATTAAGAGTGTTTACTTTCCTCATAAGAGGGCAGTCAGATATGTACCAATTTTGTTTTAACTGTGGAGAGCAGGGAGCTGGGAGTGGTGTGGGGAAGGGATCCAGGAAGGCCTAATCAATCACTGACAGATTACAGCTAAAGCCACTTCCATACCCATTAAAGCAGGACAAATGCAGAATTGCAACTGAACAACTTCTAGTTTTAAGCCAACAGTGGGACTTCCTAGTTATTTATCAAAGTCATTGCTGGTAAGCAGCATGCCTCACTGCTCAATTGTACTTCACAGCAGACAGAGCTGACTGAAGCTTCAGCCATGAAAGAAGTGTTTATGCCCTCAGCTGTGGTGCTGTCAGCCCTCTGGAATTTACTGTAAATCACACAGCTTTTATTGCAAGATTTAGTAGCTGATCCTCTGTGGGCTCTATTCACTGCAAGCTTGTTACTATTTGGATGTTAGCCTCAGTCCATAAAGGGACTTGCTACACATCATCAAACAGCAGCGGAAAACCAAAGGTTTCATTTTTCAATTTTCTAAACCCTAAACTCCTCAACAGTCATTGAATTTCATTGCAGAAAGTGGAAGTCTACTTTATTATGGTACTCAATTTCCCCAATGGAGTTATACACTTATAACATTACTTTTATTTCCAATGACAGGATCTGGCCATCTGTCCTGGCTGTAATTTCATAACACACTCACTAGTTTTTATTTTAAGGGGATTTCTAGATATTACATTGAGCTTGTGACAAAATTGTAATGTAGATATAAAGGCCACAAATAATGATAACTACATTCAGTGCTGCCTAACATCTTAACAAAGTAATTTTTTTTTCCTTTTTCTATTTCAAGTATAGAGGCATCTGGCTAAGCTTATAACACAATTGAACTGACAAATAATAAGAAAAAAAATTTTTAAAAGTTTTGAAAAGGTAGAAAATACAAAAGGATTAGGGTTTTCACGAGTAAGCCTCAACCAGGACAACATTATTCCACAGGCGGTGTGTATTTTATCAAAAATGGTCCTGTACGTCAGTTTTATCAGAGTCATTCCTACTAAGATCAAACGAGGGAATAAGGGGAATGCTAAAATGTTTCTTTGTAATCACTGTGGTTATTCCCTGCAAGGCAGAGGAACCTGGCAGTGCATTTAATTGTGTTTGTCACACGGTTGGCAGGGGTGTCCAGGCCCTGCCCTGCACCTCGCCCAGGGCAGCCGTGGATGCTCGGCACCAGGGCCAGGCATTGGGACAGAGCACCAGGCACCAGGCACCAGGCACCGAGCACGGGGCACTGGGCACGGGGCACTGGGCACTGGGCACCGGACACTGGGCACTGGGCACTGGGTACTGGGAACTGGGCACTGGGAACTGGGCACTGGGCACCGAGCACCAAGCACTGTGCACCGGGCACCGGGCACGGGGCACTGGGCACCGAGCACCAAGCACGGGGCACTGGGCACTGGGCACCGGGAACTGGGCACTGGGAACTGGGCACTGGGCACGGAGCACTGGGCACTGGGCACCGGGCACGGGGCACTGGGCACTGGGCACTGAGCACTGGGCACTGGGCACCGGGAACTGGGCACTGGGCACTGAGCACTGAACACTGGGCACCGGGAACTGGGCACCGAGCACCGGGCACTGGGCACTGGGCACCGGGCACTGGGCACTGGGCACCGGGCACTGGGCACTGGGCACTGGGCACCGAGCACTGGGCACTGGGCACTGGGCACCGGGCACTGGGCACTGAGCACTGGGCACTGGGCACTGGGCACTGAGTACTGGGCACCGAGCACTGGGCACCGGGCTCTGGGCACTGGGCACTGGGCACCGAGCACTGGGCACCGGGCACTGGGCACTGGGCACCGGGCACTGGGCACTGGGCACTGGGCACCGAGCACTGGGCACTGGGCACCGAGCACTGGGCACCGGGCACCGGCAGCCCCGCCACTGCCGAGCCCGCCGGGCTCCCTGCGGGGCATCGCGGGGCTCCGGCACAGCTGGGGTGGAGAGCTCCGGGAGCGAAGGCGCTGTATCCGGTGCTGTTCCTCTCTGTGCCATTCACAGAGCAGCTCCCGAACCAGTTCTTCAGCCAGGTACAGTCTGCTGCGAGGTCTAAGCAAGTTTTGGGATTTTTCTTGCTTTCCATTCACTTCCACAATTCCACTGTTTATGCTTAATTTCAGCAAAGTTATGTGGAATTACTATTTTAACCATCAGTTAAACCTGATCTGGTTTCTTTGTTAAGAAAATCTTCATAACAGCTTTGCTCAGAAGATAGAAGAGCAAGAGTGTTAGACCTGCACTCTCTTTCTCCCACACTCCCTCAGAAAGTAGTGTCTGGATTCTCTTTCAGATTTACAACTGCTATTGTGATTTTTAAAAAATTAATAGCAAAAACATGTACTAAAACCATATTTCTACTTTTGTTCACAGCTTTGTAGTAATTTTTGCTTTGTGATTGATTTGGTCTCAACAAGAAAATAATTGTATACACTTTTAACCATAATGCCAGAAAACGAGCCGAAGTGGAGGGCTTATTTCTGTTTGACCTAACATGTAACAGGTGATTTAAGCGGATGCTGTCCTCATTTTACAGTCAAACATCAGGCCTCTGATCAGTGTCATTATCAGAAACCTAACAAAGGTTACAAAGAAACCTCCATGGCTGTATATACTATCTGTATGCTTTCCTGTGCATACGTTTAGGGAACTATGTTTTGGTTGTAAGGCTAAAATAGTTTTGCCGAAATAATAATTTATTTTTTTTTCCTACAAGAACATGAGTAGTGAAGAAGTTACTTGGCTTCTCCTTCTTCAGTGAAGTACTATGTTTTTAAACCCTCAGTATTTCTAGCTACCTCTCCTGTTATCACACCACCTCTCTCTGCATTTTTTTTTAATTTCAGAAAACATTTTGTTTTGCATCACAATATGAGCATTTCCTGCCTGTTTGTGTGCAGCTGCACTGCTAAGGCAGTTGTAAGAAGTATTCTCGTTCATCCATACATGGGACCCAGGATGTGTGTGTGACTCTGTGTATGTGTATACATACATACATACATACATACATACATACATATATATATATATATGTATGTATATATACACTGCAGGGTAGCTGCCTCTTGGAGACTCCCTGGGGTGGCATTATGTGCTGCAGCAAACTGAAGAGCTGTTTGGACCGTAGTTGTGAGTGGGGCATTGAGCCAAATTACAGAATATTCTAAGCTGGAAGGGACCAAAAAGGATCAAGTCCAACTTGTAAACAAATGGCCCATGCAGGGTACGAACTCACAACCTTGGTGTCCTTAGCATTAGGATCTGACCAGCTGAGCTAGTCTCAGGGTCAAACCTTTGTCAGGATAAGTATCAAATAATCTGAAAGTATCAAATAATCTCTACTAAAGTAATTCTGTCTAAGTTCTTGCCCAGTGCATAGGTGATCTCTCTTACATGTTGCACAAGCAACAAATTGATTTTCTTCCAGCAACAGGCCTGAAACTCAGTTGTTCCCCAAAGAAAGGACTCATTAACCTGGACACAATATGCATATGGAAAGCAGCTGCATTGTCAAGAGCTTTCTATTTAAAAAAAAAAAAAATCAAATTTCCTTCATGGATATGAAGGGTATTTTTTATTATTTATATCTCTAAGGTTGTTTTTCCTTACACTGAGCTGTCTTTTCCTCCCCAATATCTTTTCTTTTTTTGTTATCATAAGGAAAATTAGTCTAGTCAGATGTGCAAGTTTGGCATGGGTCAGAGGACCATGGTTACCACACAGAGGTCCTGTATGCAGGGGCTTGTATTCTGAAGGTGGCTGCTAAGAACCCTGCAAATCCACAATTACCTAGCCAAAAAGAATAAGCAGTTTGTGATAGGCCAATAGAAGGGGACCTTGTCCTTTGAGTAGCACTATCCTGTTAGCATAATTCTGATTTCTTCCTGCTAATGTAATGACAGTGATTTCACATAAAATACTATTGATTTACAGAGAAGGAAGAATACAATCAAGTTACCATATGGGCCATGTCTATTATGACTTAGAGATTTTTCACATCCCAGTAACCTTACTTCATAGTTTCTTTTCTCTTGACCTCCATCTCATAATCATCAATTCTTTCCTCTTAAATTCAACCAGACTAATTCTCCTTATGATAATAATTACCTAATAGGTTTCTAGAAGAAATGGCTTAGTAGTTTGTTCCAAAATTCTCAAAGAAACTAAGAAAATGAAAATTATTGTATCTTAAATTATCAAGCTAAGAACCCACAATAGAAGAATAATTTACCAATATTGAAAGAATAGGCAATTTACTTTGACAACTTATTTCAAGCAATTTAAATGTGCAGGGAGCAAGATACATAGTAATTATTGTGTATGAAATTTAGAAAAGGATATTCTCATGATATTTTTTTCTCTGGGAAAACTTCACTGGCATTTTAAAGTGAGATTATTCTAGGCAGTCCAAATTTATCAGTGCTCAAAACTCACATTTCCATAGATTAACAGTTAGCTTAAACATTCTCAGTATTTAGGAATTGTATGGAGGGGATCCCTTGGGATTTACTCATGCTGTAAAGCACATTGTGATCACATTTTGTGAGTTCTCTGTTCACTAAAACCCCTCCAGCCTGTTCACTGCTGTTCTGTGTGTTGGTCCTAAGGGATGTAAACTCAAATAAAGGGTAGTCTTGAAATACAAAGGTATTTTTAGCTTAGAGGAGAAATAAAATTGTATATGTAAGAGCCAAATTCACTGGTGTTGTAAGGAGATCCACAATCATTTGCTTCAGTGGACTTGTGCCTACATCTGCAATTGGATTGGTGTGTTTGGCTCTAAATATGTAAAACAAATTATGAAAAACCTTTGTGTTTTTCATATGCCTGTGATAGCCAGACATACAGGTGGGCTCTAATTTGCATTCTCCCTTCCATGAGGTTTTTTACAATTCCCAAAATATGGATATTCTCGGCAAAGAGAATAATTGAACAAATGTTCTCTTTCCCAGGAGATTTACTTTTCCTAAGTATACATAGCAATAAATACTTCAACCAGTTACATTTCAGAAAATGTATTCTAAACATCACCCTATTTACTGTTTAAAAACCCAAGTATATTGATTCAGGTTACTTTCCCAAATAAATTTGGATAAATATCCTAATATAAAAAAATGAGGATATTTGCCTTCGAAGTGTTACTATGCCTGACTGTAATTAAAACTTTATATATACAGAATAAGCTACAGAGTAAAGAATGAATATGTAACCATGTAGATAAGAGTGGAAATAACATAAAGAAGAAGGTGGGTACTGCTATATACAGTAGACATGGGTTAAGTAAAGACATGCTTTTAAAACAATGCAAGAATCTTCTTTTCTAAATTTAAGTTTTTTTCTGAAATCCTTCTTGTTCATATGCCAGCAAAACAGGTTACTCTTCTGGTCAGGAATATCTCATATTTCAATTCTCAATATCACAATTTCGATATAATTGCTTCTGATTCTGATTTGGTCTTAAATTTCTCCTTTCTTGGCTTCAGGGCAATAACCATTAATCTTACAATCCTTGGAGATGACATTTTTTTTGGAAATATGAAGTGGTTGACATTCTTTTTGTCTGCTGTATGTCGTTATATTTTGACCCTTCTGGAAGATGGCTGTGCTGCAGGCAGTGGGGAATCCACCTCCTCTGTCTTGTCCTGGCTACCACAGGGAGCAGAGGATTTCCTGGAGGGAGAGAGGATGTGCCTCCCTGGAGGGCAGCTGGCACTTTCTAGGAAAACTTCTGTAATGAGGGGATGGCTGGGGAGGAAAACCCAGCCAGCAGGGCTTGATCAACAGGGGAGACTGAGAAAGACAGGGAGGGAACAGCTAGGCAGTCCTCACTCAGAGTCTGACAAAAAGGAGACTTTTCATGCTCGGACTGTAACTTTGTAGCAGCAAACTTTCTGGCCTGAGTCCAAGTCTGCATGCCGCAAGGCTATGACATGCACAGGAGGATGCTCCTCTTCCGGGAGGAGTTGTTTTTCCTCTCTTTTAGCCAGGATGGCTGATTCGGGCGTGTCTCATGTCCCAGGCTGGGGAACCTGCACCTTGCAGGGCTCTTGACACGCTCCTGGTGCTTTTTGGGATGCTGCCTTCAATAACGAGCCCGTGCAAGCCTATGTCTGAACTCAAGCTCATTCAAGGGCTTGTCATAAATGGTAAAGGTGTTCATTTTGTTGTGAATGCAGGGTTGATCAGGTTATTGAGGTGTGACTAAACTACTTCCTGATTGTCAAGTATTTGTGAAATGACTTAACTTTTGTTTGTAAATGGGAAGGAGTTTTCAACCAGTTTATAAAACTATTTTGTATTGATTTGCCATAAACCCCTTGGTTTACCTGCAAACTACTTTCTGATCATAAATTGTCTGTAAATCTTTTAGTACAGCATGATAGATTTCTTAATTAATTTGCTGAGTTTTCCTTTCTATTTTTCTTAATATGTGAGAATGTTTTTGTCTGTGTCCAGATCCCTGTGCATACAGGTGGTGCCTCAATAGACGTCCTTTAATCATTCAGTCAACTATTAGCAGATTTCTTAAATTTATACTCACTTTGAAATCTTTTTACTTGGGCTTACATTTGCTGAAATAAGGCTTTGGCCATAATCACTTCTGCATATACCATCAATAAAAACAGGCATGATGACTAAATCAAACAAACACCTGAGAATTCTTATGTGCTTTGCTTCCTCAGATTTGACAAGATTTTGGCTCTGTTTTAGTGCAAGAACATGTTCACATGACTGCCATGAGGCCAGTTTGCCTGTTGCACCACTGGTGAATGGCACTTGCTTTAGCATTTCATGTCAGCAAAATTGGCAAGCCATTTGCAATCAATGGTAAGCAATTTGACACAACTTCTAATTGAGTAATCTACTAGCTGCATTATAGGAAAAGAGATTTTTAGATTTATTTTTGTAATTATACTTCCAATAGTTCCTTATCATGTTATTTTATCCTCTCTGATATAATAGTTATTTGTGACTATGTAGAAACTTCTACACTAATTAAAGTCAATATCAGTGAATGAGGTACAGACAGTACATCTATCCATCCTCAATGCTCAGAATATCTTGAAAATAATAATTCCTCTTTTTGTTTCTTACAAAAAATTGAAAAAGTAGTACTTTTTTTTTTTTTCTTTTTATCCCCTCAGAAATGTGATTTTGAATGTTTCAATCCATGCCTTTCTGTGTTCTTTAGCAGATGCTGCTCTGTGGCTTGAGACCTACCATAACTAGTGTGACTCTCTCCTCTCTCCCCTTTGGTCCATTCCAGGTCATTACTTCTCTGGGAGTGGAATCCCTTAATCTGCCCGCTCTCAGGTCAGAGCCTATGTTGTAATCCCATGAGTACGACCCTGTAACTACTTTTACAGGTCCAGGCATGGGCCCTCCTTTATCTTTTGAAGCCTGGAAGAGTAGCTCTTATTAAAAGGACCCCCAAGCAACTTTTCAGCATACCAAAGTAAAAAGCAGAGGGTCACCCACATTCACATACCAAAGTTTCTCTGTCTATTCACAGCTCAGCACCACCTTGTTGTTCGCATCTGAGCCAGGAAGAGCAACTTGTTTTTCTTTACAGGCTGTTCTGATTACTTCTGAATTTTCCAGGCTGACAGTTTTATCTCACTCTGGACTGTCTTTTCTACTTCACCCCAAAATGCTTTCCTGTCTTTAGGACAGGATCTTTTAACAGACCAGTATTTTCTGATCTTCCTCTTCTCAGACTTAACATAGGGAATCCCTCTTTCTAGCCATAAATCCCATGCCAGTGTTTTGAGGGATATTCCTTATCTGGGCAATTCTTTAATATTTCCTTCCCTGTTCTTTACAAATCTTTTGCAGTTTCCTTGGATTGAATTCAGTCCCTTCAGGTTAAGCAGCAACAGAAAACTGAACAGGAAAAAGCTGCTTTTAATATTCATGGATGATACAAGTATGTTTTTCCAGTTTGTCAACTGTTTCTTTCAAAAGTGCCCAACTTGCTTGTTGTTGGTGCAACAGGCATGCGTTTTTTTGCTTTATAGTTTGTTTCAGGTATATTTTCATATGTCACACATAAAACAGTGTTAATCTGGGCATACTTATTCTCTCTGATTACCTGAAGCCTCAGGTTCAGCAGGAGAGCTGCACCTGTTCCTCAGAAATGTGCACTCTAACAGCATGGATATGCAGATGAATACATGCAGAGCAGGATGCTGGGAACAGACTTAGTTCAGGACTATCAGCTGAGTAGCTGCTTACTGCTGGGATATCAAGAGATATCCCAGCAGGAGATAAAATTTGCTGAAAAAGATATTAGAGACTTGTATCAAGTCTTAAAGGTGATAATTTTAAAAGGTTGTGGAAAAAATGGTAGTGGGAGTAGTTGGTAGTGTATGTACAATCTAGGAGTGATAAAATACTCCTTCTAGCTTGATTGGGCATTGATGCTGACGCTTTTGCCCAAGGTTTGCGTAAGTCTTTGTATTTATGTCTTTTGTTGATGCCAGTCTGCTCTCCTCTTGTATAAACTGCTGAAGGTCAACGGTTTTGGTGTCTTCTCATTGACTGCCTTCCCTTCCCTGTGTTTGCTTCTTTATAGTGTTTGGTTGAAATCCATGGAGCACCTGTACCTTGAAGGTTAAGAAATTCTTACGTGTGGCTCAATTCAAATGCTCCCAGTGCTGCCCTTGGGTCACGCTCAGAGGAGAGTTTGTCAGATGGCCACAGCATTGTTGTACTCTGTCTCCTTTTGAAAGCTGAGGAACATCTTGCATTGCAGAACTTGCTGGGGTGATTTGTACTGTTACAGATGATGCTGCTCTAGTTACTGCTAAAGTCAGCCCAGGTTTTTTGCTAGTGGACACAGCAGGCTTCACAGATGAATGTTGACCTAGGCTAGACAGAGTGACACCTCTGGGCCTTCAGTAGATGCAAGAAGGCAAGCAAATGGGACTGCAGCTGGCAGAGGTCTCCACACTCCCATGGACAGTATATGTCCCCTTTATATTAACACCACCCCCATCCTTCCCTGCCCCAAATCAGAGTAGAACATGGCTCAAAATGCTAAGTCTTATTTCAACTGGCTTGGAAGTTACAAGTGGGTTTTTGCTTTTTCTCGTGGGGTATTTTGCTTTGGGTTTTGGGTTTTTTTGGGTTTTGTTTGTTGGTTATTTTAGGTTTGTTTCTTTGGTTTTGGGGTTTTTTGTTTCTGTTTGTTTGTTTTTTTGGATTCTTTCTAAAAAGGAAAGTGGATGAGGTGATTTAAAAATAAAATTTCCTTTCATTTACTTTGCTTACCAGACTTACACTGTCATGCAGCTTCACTCTGATAGTTCCTCTTTCCTTTTCCCCATTACAATAGCTTGGCAACTGCAGTGAAATGAACCTAAAGTGACAGCTTGAGACAAGGAGGAAAACTAATATATACTGTGGAGAGTGGGGACCAGCCAAGCAGGTGACGTCACTTGGAGGGACACTGAGTGTCAGAGCTGTCACGATTCATTCCCACATATCAAATCTGCTCTGCTTTTGTGTAGAGAAGAAGCTTGTTACCTTAGGTACTTGAATCAAATATCCCTTTTATTTGTTTGTATTTACTCAAGTGTGTTCTGAGGAGACTAAAACCAGCTATGTCTGTAGACACCAGTCATCAACTAGGTTGTGTGTGCTGGGCAGTGTGACCCAGTAATATCAGTGGCTGTCAAATGTTTGATCTTCTAATATGCACTCTTTTTTGCCTCTCCTGGACTGCTAGTCTTTTTGAGCATCCACTCTACTTGTCATGTGAAATAAGAGTACAAAGCCTGTGCCATGTATACAACAGTCTTTGGTAGTCAGCCACGTCTTCTCCTTTAGGCCATTGTCTTTTCAGCCTGACTGAAACCCCCTGCTACTATGTGCACGAGCAGTAGAAACCCTGCTTCTTCCTTTTTTCTCTTCTGCCTATTTTCCTCTTTTGTTGAGTTCACACAGAACTCAGTGTTAGATGAGTGATAACATGTAGTGAAATGCTGTTAAATATATGGGATTCCAAACATTAAAATAACTCTCCTTTCTTGAATTATCTTTCATCACAGGTTGTCTGAAAGCCCAGAGAATTTAGCAATACAATGTCTGGGCAGGATGCTTCTGTGCACTGAGATATAATAAGAACTCATTAGGGACGAGACGCTAAAAGGACAAGGTGGGGGCTGTGGCATCACAACTATGTTGAAAGCTCATACACGGAGTATTGGAAAGTATCAGAGAGGTAATTTCACAGTTACCACTCTCACTCATTGCTGTCCCTTTGAGCTGATGCAGGTGTCCACACTCAGTACTATGCACAAGGACACAGCTATGTTGGTGTCCTCAAAATTGCCAGGTATTGTGTAGCCTCATGAACCTGGGTTTTGTGTCTTGTCCTGTTTCCCTTTTTCTAATACCTTTGTATGATCTTTTCTGGAGTTGTGAGCTCCAGAGTCAGTGATTATTCAGAGGTGGTCCCAGTTGCTTGCAGGGGAAAAGCTGGACCTCCTTGCTTTAACAGTTAATCTAAAGAAGGTTTTGTCCCTCTCTTCTGACCCAGTTCCTTGTTTGCCCACATGAAACCAGGGAAGCCCAGCTGTAGTCATGGGCCAGACCTTTTGGAGAGTAGACACTAATTATTCCTGTGCCTTAAATGTTCTTATTCTGAAAAAAGAACTAACTGTCTGTGGGGCAGATACTCTTTTAAGTCATCTGGCACTAGCTTAGGGTGAGCCACTGTATTTCTGCTACACACAGCCATGTTTATCAGGACAGTGTCTTGTTGTGTAAATGGAGCACAGCCTGACTTCTTATGTGGGAGTCTGGCAATTTTTTGCCTTGTAGCTGTTTTGTACAGTGCCTACTTGCTTGTTAGCAGAGAACAACTATCATATAATCAGATATCTCACAACTATAATGCTTTTTTACTAATATTAATGTATTTCTTTGCCAGATTTACCCAAGAGTACCCTATTCCCTACTCATATATGCAAGACATTCATCCTCTTCACAGTTATGCAAATTTCCAAGTAAATGGGGAGATGTATTGCAAGAATAATAAGATATCAAAAAAGAACCAGAATTACACCCAGGCCTGTCCTGGCTTCCACAGTGCAGTGAAGGCTCCTGTACTAGTAACTCTAGGAAGGAGCTCAAAAATTACCAGAGTTGCTCTGCCTGTGTGTTTTACCATGGAAAGTAGAGGAGCAGCTCCCAATACAAACTAGTGTTGTTGATGGAGCAGAGGAGGGTTTCATTCAACCATTCATTCATTCATTCATTCATCCTCACTGCAGAGAGTCCTTCACTTCTGGTCAGTTCTGCAAGCATTCTGATGCAGATTTCCCCTGAAGTACCCTCCCTGGAGGTAGTTTTTTTACCAACACTTTCCTGATTTCTCAATCAGTTTCAGTTCAACCAAATCCAAATATACTAGAATAAGCTTTTTTAAAACTTCATTAATATGAAACGTCTTGACATTTTTAATTGAATCCTACTGTCGTTTTCAAGGAACATATGGAAAACAGTCTGTACAAATTAATCTAAGGAGCATTTTAATGTGCCTTTCCTTGAGTGAACTGGTTATATTATGGATAGATGTGTCCTAACTTGAGAAGCGTTGAAGGTGCAGGCAAGTGCTTTCAGACAAATTGATGTCAAATAGCAGAATACAATCATGTATTCTGGATCTTGACCAGAAAGGGGAATGTGACACTGAGACATGGTGCCTAACTAGTCTCTCATACTCTTGTATGCTTTTAATGTTTGTAAGAAACAAATTAAGAAACAAAGAAATAGTAAAATAAATAATGGTGCAATCCAAATAATTTGTATATATGACCCAAAAGCATTGGCAAGATTTCACAGAAACATTCAGCAGAAGAAAGGAAGGAGTTTAAATGGAGAAGGCAAATGAAGGAATTGAGAGGTTTGCAAAGACAGGCAGCCCAACTCTAAAGAGGAATCACTCAAGAAAAAATTATGTGAAATGACTGCCTCACTTCAATATTCAACCTTGTATTTCTAGTTTGTTGTTAGTGAAAACCATAGCAGGACTTCTTTATAAAGCTTTCAGGAGTATCCACTTTTTGTTCCTAGTAAGGTAAGAATGAAAAGAGCATTTCCCAAAAATCGATATTGATGTTTGCATTAATACTAGAACAAACTAGGACAAGAATTTGGAAGTTGTCTTTAATGCTGTCAGGCCACGCAGGCAGTGTGGGTGTGTTTTCTGTAAAGCCGTGGCTCTGCTGCCTGCCTTAATTCAGACTCTACGGATTAAATTAAAATGCTTTCTGTTACCAGGAACACTCTATGATTTATGCCCATGGATATGTAAAGCATGCCAGCTCTGGAAGAATGAACAAATTAACAGACAGCCTGGAGCAACAAGTAATTTGAACTATCTTGACAATAAAAAAAAAAAAAAAGACAAAAAACTGTGAAGGAAAGTCAAAGTGCAATTCTTATCTATTGACTAAGCCTGGGAAAGATAATAAATTTATAAATTCTTAAATTCTAGGTGGAACTCTTAGAAAAACAGATAAGGAAAACACATAGTATACAAATCCTGGGAATCCCAGAGGGTTAAAAAGGTAAGAAGTTACCATATATCCAACATCAAGCTACAAAGAACAGCTCCCTGTGTATTGAGAGCTTATCATGTTGCTGTGAAAAGGGCATTATAGGAGACCAGCAACTGCAGAACTGCTCTCCTAAAGTTAATGGACTTGGGTGTTAAGGGGAGAGTATTTTTGTCTGCACAAAGCATCAAGGACATTTATTTTAATAAGTGGCAAATTTTGATTTCCCCCCCCTCCAATGCTGGGCCCTGCACTCAGAAAAATTGTGCTTGTCAGTGCCCAGAAAACATGCTTTCCAAGAAAATAAGTGCTATCAGTTAGTGTAGTCTGCCTAAGTTGTGAGTCAAATAGCCCTGGTAAATGTACTTATTCTAGGTGCAGTTGAAGGCAAAATGCATTTGTATGAGAGAGGGAAAGAGAAAATTCTTCAGTTGAAGACTGAATAGCTGTTTACAAACTGTGATTTCGATGGACTTTATTGTACTTTGATGATGGTTTTACATTTCAGATGGTGTCATGTTGTAAATAGTAACTGAATTTCATAGGCAAATGGCCCTCCTGAAGCAGGCCACAATGGCAAAGTGAAGGGGATGGATCTCTTTTTTAGGATGCTAGGAAATCTATAAGTTCTATCATTAGTTTAGGTTATTTCCCTGCCCCCCATTTTTAATAAAATATTTAACTCAGCAGCTTTTCAGCTAGAAATTACTATTTGCTTCAGTTTTGGAGGAGTTTTATTTGCAAGTGTACATTCATATTTGAAAGTATGTTCCATTCGGGGTGATGGTGTTCCATTTTCTAAATTTATGTGGCACTTATTGAGTTGCTCTGTTTGGCCAGATACAATTAATTTTTGTATGTACGCTCATGGATCCAGTGGCATTTTGAGTTTAAACATAGGCAGTTTACTCTAGTTTGACAGTGAACTCTAGTACACACAACTCTAGTGGTTGAGAAACATGAATCACAATTTATTTAACAATGAACACGGAGAGTAACAGTGGAAATAATGGCAGTGCTGATCTAACCTGTACTCCTGATACACATACCCAGAGCATTCTGATTGCATACATACCTAGAGCATTCTTTGCTTCTTTCTTTTTCCTTTGCTAATCTAAATTATTTCACTTCCCTGCTACTTGGATACTTTCCTCTGCTAGAATGTTTGCCTCTTTGGTTCTGTGCTGTTGAAAAATCCCCCAATGCTCTCAGCTTGCAGGTTTTACTCAACATTTAAAAAATATACTTTTACCGTCTCCCATGCTATAGAAAGGAAATCCCATGCACATTTGAAAAACTGTCTTTAAGACTTCAAAAGTCTGCTTAAAAAATTTCCTTTGCAAAGGAGCCAGCAAAAAGTAGACCTTTGGGTCACTAAATGAACTGATGTCAGTGATGCTGCTGATGAACATTGTCATGTCATAATTCTCCAGAAGTCTTTACCCTTACATCGCCTTTTGTTTAGTCCTCAGACTGAAGGACATTCAATCAGGAGTTGTCTTTTTGATCTGGGTTTGTGCAACCCTTATCACAATGAAATCCTTCTCTGCAAGAAACACTCCTAAGCTATATGGTAATAAAAATAAACTAACAATTGCAAGCATAGCCTTACTGTGGGGCAAACTGTCAGTTATTACAATATTATTTCTAATTTGTTTATGATGTGTTCAGTAAAATGCAAGAAACTCCTAAATTTTGTTAAATGAAGAATAGAAGGACATCAGTCATCTTCTGCAGCATGTATCTGCCAAGTACCAGTTTTTTGCTACTGTTTTTCTCCTGTAGAGTTAGGAGTCCAAATCAGTGCCACATATTCCTAAATAGGGACATCTGTAATGGGCTTCTTGTCCTTTACATGCCTCCTGCCCAGATTCCATCATCACTCTTCTTCTTTCTGTGTTTTTAAATGATTGCATTTCTCATATTAGGCAAATCCTGTCCCTTACCTGGATGATGTCATTAATCTTTTTTTACACCATGATATATTACTAAGTGACATACTGCATTGTATATGTATTGTTACTCTACTCACACGCTTAGTAAAGACATTGCTGGCATGTGGAATACAAACATCAAGTCAGCTGTGAAAAAGTTCTTTTTAAAAATCATGAAAAGTATGTGTGCCAGCAGGACAGACTGCCCTTTTTGCAGATTAAGACACAAAGGGATGAATTTTAAGAGAATGGGAAACACTTGCCAGAGCTATGCTGATAAAATTGTTTGTGTATGATGCTTTATATTCCAGCCTGAGAAATTTCTATGGTAGGAATGTGACCTTTATGGCTTATTTTCAAATACTAATTGTAAAATTACAGGTTTATTAATTGCAAAAATTTGATTCTTTGTCCACCTTGGTATTAAACTGACATTCTAAAAGATCTGGTCTTGTTTTTTGTTTAGGAACCATAAAAATATCTTGACTGGCTCTTCATGTAGCAAAACTCCTTTTCGTAACTACTGGAAAGTTACAAGCAAAAATAACAGCCATAATTTTGGGAACTAACTGGTATAAAGCATGAGGGATATTATAAAATATTCAGTTAAGTTGAATTTTGCATGTTGCCAGACAGATATTAGTATCTCCTGGATGTCATTCAAAAAAATGGGGAGCAGCACTCAATTTTTGTCATTCAGATAGCAAAGAAGTTCATAAATTGAAATGCTCTTTTCAAGCTTGCAATCTGGCCTCCTAGCAGTGGCTTGGAGGCCGTATTCAAAACAGCAATGTCCAGCCAGCATAAAGCAGCATAATGTAGTCATCAATCCTCTTTCCAGTGGTGTTTTACACCACCTTTGGCCTCTCGGTTGTGCTACATTTTTGCATAGGATTAAGGTATCCCTGAACCTTGGGGAGCATCCATCCCATACCAGTCCTCTCTTGGAGCCTGTAATTTGAGAACTAGCAAGATGCTAATTAAGGGATTGAAGCATATAAATAGTTGGTAGAGAAGATCATAATGGGAACAGAATAATTTTATCTTTAGTTGTCCTCTACTGGATCATGCTTTCACAAATTTTTGCCCACAACTGGCGTGGTTTTTAAACCATTGCTTATGTTTGATGTTTGTTAGAGCTAAATGCTGCATTAAGAAACTGGAGGACAACTGAAATAGAAAGAACCTACTCTGGAGGATTTTTTTTTTTCAGTTGAGGGAGGAAAAGAAGTCAGTGCAGTATAATGGTCTTCTGGTGGTAAGTGAAAATATTGTCATTGCTTTAGAGAACAATAGAGTTGGTCTCATTCAAATTATGTCTTTCAATTACTAAAATTCCATTTGTTAAAGCTCTGTGTCTTTCATTACTTTCTTATTATCTATTGTAAAATAAATTTTTATGTATTGTTTATTTTAATGAATATTTAAGCGGATTCTCCAATTTTTTTCATAAAATTGTTTTAATGTAATTTCTGAATAATAAATTATGAACAAAAATATTCACTGTGCTTAGAAAATGTTAAATGTAGTACTACTTGCAGACATTAAGCCATCAGTGCTATTTGAGATGTTTTGAAATCATGACCCCTTTACAAGACAGACAGCACTAAACATTCTTTCCATAGCAACTACATTCATAGCAGCAATGTACCAGAGCCAGTCAAACTTAATAGCCCATTGGGTCTTCCATGCTGCTGATAGGTTGTTGGGATTTCCATTGTCAGATTTTTTCTGAAATTACAGTACAGGGTAAGTGAGTTGCAATTTTTTTTTATTAGTGTGAGGTTTTTGATCAATCCTACAGTTTCTGTGAAGAGGGACCTGTGGATAGTAGTGCCAAATTTTACTCTAAAATGCTATGTAAATTTCTTTTTTTTTTTTTTTCCTGAAAGAGGCTGACAAAAGACTTTTTTTTTTTTAATTCTTCCTTGCCTCAACTACTTACTGCCAGTTAGGAAGTCCAGTGTTCTGTGTTGATATTTGAGACTCCCAGTTTGTCTTCTGTGCTGAGATCAGACTGGAAGGCATAACATATCAGCAAAGCAGCATGGCTGGTGGCATCATGCATGACAGAGAATGCATGATACCATGCAAGCATTCTCTGAAGTGAAACACTCAAAAGATAAAACCTTGTTCGTTTATCAAATGTAATTTTAATGTATTTTGATAAATATTGCCATAAATTTGTATTTTCAGCTCATAGAAAAATCTGAAAGAAAAATAATATTCAAAACAGTTAATGAGAATACATTTTTCTTCATTTATCTGAGGCCTTTTTTGAGAAACATAAAACTCTCAAGAAGTGGCAGGAAAGTAGAATATAAAGGCTTCACATTAAAAAATCAGTTTTGTCTTTCCCTTTCAATATGTGTAAAGGAGAAAAGAAAAACTTCAGATTTTAATTTTCAAACTATAAGTCTGTTTCTACACAGCAAAGATGTGAAAGCTTTTGTTTACTGCACTCTTATAATCATGGCAGTGCAGTCTAAATGAGCTTTTTATTCGTGTTACCACAGCATGTAATTCGAGTACCTGCCTTTAACTTGTGAAGGATACCATTGGTTTCAAGGTGCCACTGAGGCCACAGGTACACGAAAAAGTTAGTGTGAGACAAGCCAGAGTGCACATTTGCTTTGTCCTGCTGTGTACATTGCCTGTCTGCACACTCTTACTTCATTCTAACTGTGTGCTACTTCACTTCTAATAAGGGGCAAGATTTTCTGCTCCCTTATATATAAACATCTTAACGCCAGAGATATGTGCTTCCCTTGCCAGATTCCTCTCCTAATTGAAATAACTTACATGACCTGGTGTCTGGCTAGTTACTCACATCTAAAGCAGTACCCAGTGATGTACTTGTAACTGGTGAGATTAGCATGATATATTTTAGAAAATAATAAGTTCTATGGCAGCTGTTGCTGTCTGGTGCAGAATTTCCTGCTTTAGGACGTTCACAAAAACTGTAGCTTTTTTTTGTAAATAGATGTCACTGAAGATTTATATGTCTTTATGTTAATTAATTACTTTTTCTCTTTCATTTAAGCTGCTGTTCTCAGATAGGTAACAGACTGAAACACTCTAAATGAAGGTTGCAAATCAGCGAATTATTGCTTAATGTAACTGAAGGTGAGGAAAAAGA
The DNA here is from genome assembly GCA_030060385.1 of Muscicapa striata striata. NCBI lineage: Eukaryota > Metazoa > Chordata > Aves > Passeriformes > Muscicapidae > Muscicapa > Muscicapa striata. The sequence goes on from JAREIS010000064.1 coordinate 3,675,400, forward strand.
GGCCCAAATACTGGCAGACCAGTCCTCCATTACAGAATTTTGAAGTGACAGTGAATGCAAACTGGGCAACCAAACTCAAATTATGTGGACCCAACAGAGTCTAGGTCTGTAATAGGAGAGAATAGAAATTTCATTTTCTTTTAGAGCTTAATGCAGTAAAATCCCCTGGTGTTATATACAGGCGGCTTAGTGTACTAGATTAGGTATTTTCTTTGAAGACATAAACTGGTCATGATTTTAGTTAGGTTTGTGACCTTAAGGATGACTCTTAATACAGGTAAGTTTGTTTGCTTGTTTTTTTGTTGTTATTTTGCACATTGCTACAGAGAAGTAGAAACTTTGCAAGAAGAATTAAACTGTCTTGCTTAATTTTTGACTTCTAAAGTATTGCTATTCTAATTTCAAAGAGTTCTATTATCTCCTCATGCAGAAAAAACATTTAACTTTCACTCTTCATTCTTCCAAAGGAATGGTTAAGTTATAGAGAATAATTCTGTTTCCTGCTAACACTAAGGTAAAGATTGAAATTCTCATTAGATTTTATGCAGAATGTAAAGGTTTATATTTCAACACAGAGAGAGGGTATATCACCAGAATATCCCTCTCTTGTTCACTCAAGGGAAAGAAAAACTTCTCTTTTTCTGTATTTTAGGATAGTCCTATTTTAAGAACTAGTCCATGGAGCAAGAGTTTAATGTCATTGCTTCAATTGCAATGCAAAGGGAAACTGGAACACGAAAATACGCACAAGCAAAGAAATACTGTTCTGGCATTTGAGTGTTTTGGAGTTCACTTTCAACAAGAAACATAATTTTCCTTCCCTCACAGATCTTGTATAAAACTAAGTAGTATCCACAAAAATAAACAATAACTCAGCAGGAAAAAACCCAACTGTATTTCCTGCTTTGCTGAGGCCTGTGCCACAGCCTAGCTATTGAAAAAGCAAAACTGCCCCTGAAGTGAACCTCAGGAAGCAGTACAGCAGAACAGTGCTGTTACCTGGTCTACAACATGCCATCTTTCTCCCAAGCTCTCTTGGAGGTTTAGAGTATGCAATAGAAGGGAGTTTTTTTCAGGGACTGGCTGTGAGATTTCAAACTGTCTAATATACCCACTTGATTATGGAGATGAGATACACCTCTGTGACTGCAAACACTGGGTGTAGTGAAGGATTCCAGTGTTTCCCTATGAGCAGAGTACCACTCTTCTGAAAGGGGCTCTGAAGCAAAAAAGTGATATGGTCTGAAGCCATATCACTTGTAAAAACCTACAAATTCCTTTTCACAGAAATCAGAAAATAACCCCATAAAATAGACCTACTTCCCACTTTCCTTCCTTGAGGAGGAATTGGTAATTTTTTCAGTCCACACAGTGAGTAAGTGGCTGTTATTCCTGATGCTGTCAGTCTGGAACGATTCTGTGTTTATCTGTAGACTCCAAATATATCAATTAGAAAAGTTGTGTCCATTGCCATTTCAGAGAGCCAAGTTACTACATGTACCAGTGATCTCAGAAAACTGAATTGTCATTATATTTGGTCACCAGTATCTGCACAATTTGCATTATTAAAATCAGGACAATATTTCATATTGTGCACCAAAATGAGCCTTTTTACTTTTGAAATAAAACAGTTGATTTAAAAAAAATATTTCATGCAGTACAGCTTTATGCTCACCTGGAGATTTCAGTCCTCTGATGAAATTACTCCAAATATGTATATAAAGATCTTCAGAGAGTAGAAAAAAGGTAAGAAACCCCTCTAGAGCAAACAATGAAGACTCCTCATTTCAGAAACTGTTTCTCCCCTCAAAGGCAATGGGGATTTGATGGACCTGGCAGACTTAATTCCCAAGCCAAATTCTTCTTACAGACAAAACCCTGCTGGCTAAGCCATTCTTTCATATTCAACGAGCTCCAACACAGCCTCTGATCCAAAGCTGGCAGTTTGACACAAGAAGAGAAGTGATTTCTCAGGTGAATATATTGCACACCATGTCTTGTCTCTAAACATCTAGAGTTTTTTTCTCACATGCTGAACAAGGGGAGTAACATGGGTCCCTGTGGTATCTTCTCGGTTTGAGGGAGCAATGACTCATCATTATCTTGTGAGTTTTCACAGAGAAAAGGAATGGAGCCACTCAAGAAGTATTCTCAGTTGCTGGTAACTACAAATACCTCAACAAAGTATCAGATTCAGATGTCTCAAAGGATAGTGGTTAAAAAAAAATCTGCACTCTAATTTCCTTTTGATCTACAGCAAGGTTGCTGCATACCCTGGATGGTAGCATGACTAGTCAGGCTGCCAGAAATGTAATGTTGCTTTGCAGGCCTTTCAGGAGTGTGTAGAGCTACTTAATATAACCAGAGGTTTTAAAACAAAGACAAATGGAAATAAAAACGTGCCACAAAAATGGCAGCTAAGAAATTGGGCAACTTCTCAATTCTTTGTGTCGGTAGTTTGCCTAAGAATTGAGTAAAGAGTTTCAAATTTAGCCCAACATGATGAAATGGTCAAACATACTGGGCAACCTGGTCTGATCTTAAAGCTCACCTTGTTTGAGCTGGGGGTTGGACTACAGTCCTCCTGAGGTCCCTTCACATCTGAATTGCCTTTTGTGAGTTAGTTGATGAGAATGATTGAGATATCTATGATACCTTGAATGCATTTGCTGGCTTATGTGCTGCTGTGATTGTAAAGAGGTACCAGTGCTCAGGGGGAAATTTTAACAGGTATTTTAGAGCATCTAACTTACTTGTGTCACAGTTTTCTGCTTAGTTCCATTTTTGTTATCAATGTAAGAAACACTTAACAAATCACAGAACAGACTAAGAGCTTCCGACAATTTATTTTTAGCAAAATACGGAAGTGTGTCGCTTTGAGTCACACTTTTTTGAGCTATCGTAACATTATAATTATCTAGAGTTAGAAAATAATTTTCTGTCCTAATCATGATTTTCCCAACAATTTCACTCTGTAGAAGTACAAAAGCAATTGGGGAACCCATTTTAAATTTTAATGAAAAGAAATGTCCTTCTTTCTAAGAGGATCTACTTCTGTATGTGGCGGTCAGATAATGGACAAAGTTCCATCTTCTATTACACTACTGTCATCCTCAGAAGGCTTCAGCTGCTCCCATGCAGCACAGCCCCTCTAAGTTTCTCCAGGAATTTTCTACTGTTGATCTCCAGAGGTAGTTTACTATTAGCTCTAGTTTCTGTGGATGGCTTGCGGTTTCATACAGTGACATCTTGCACTCAATAAAATTACATTCCATGCACTTTCTTCCAGACTGATAGGTATAAAGCTTACATGTATGACCCACAGGACCTTGTAGCTGGTGTTATGTGATTATGATCTTTGTCACACAACCTGTATATCTGTTCTGGAGTGCTGGTTCATTAATAGTGACTTCACAGTAAAATTTTGCTTTTTTTGGTCAATGTTGTGGGCATGGTTCTTAGGCTGAAAATATGAAAGATGGTATGTTGAATAGCAACTGAGGCCAATTATGTGAATCCTTTTGATGCTTGTGCAGAGCATAATTAATTAATCTTATAGTTTTTGATAGCATCTGTTTACTGTGTCACAGAAACAAATTACTTGCTCATAATGACCACCTCACAACTTACTAAAATTTAGTTTTATCTCACACATCAGGTGCCATAAAACTCAAAGTCAACACCATGCAACTGAGTTGGGCACCTCTATACCTCTTGTTGTTATAATTTCTTGAGGGAACACTTAATGGTAAAAAGACAACTAATAATGTCAAATGCGACACTAAATTGATTTGTCATGTCAAGCTCATTTAAACCAACTTATTGACTACAATATTCATGTAAATTTGCACAAGTTTTTATACCTAAATCATAATAATCCCAGGGACAATGGCAAGCTGTGCAGTAGATTATATATACATTGAGGCTGAGTTCCCTGTTCTGTGGCATTCAACACAAGCAAAGATCAACCTTAAGAATTTACTTCAAATCTTTTTTAAAAACTAAAAAGATAATCTTTGGAAAGTCCATAGAAGTGGACACAAACTAATATCCGGTAAGCTTTGTCAAGATCCAGCACATTAGTTGCTTTTGAAATCTGAGCATATCATTTGAGGAAACATTAAATTTTCTGCATGTACATATTCCCTACCCATGACCACACAAAACTACTGGAAAAAATATGTCTGCTATGTTTCAAAGCAGAGAGCAGTATCTGTTTCCTGATTTTATCCATAGTTGCATCCTAATACAAATATCTATTCTATTTTGATTTCATACCCCCAGGCAAATGCATTTAACTGCAGTGCACTGACTGAGAGCTCTGTTTCACATTCTCTACTAGGATATAAGGTTTTTAAGAATATACAAAGTGTTCACTTGTGGATTCAATCATGGCAGTGTGCCTGGGAGCAGCATTGCAGCCTCTCCAGAGCAAACTTAAATGATTTAGTGTAAAATTTAGACTATAGCATAAATGAAAACTAGGAGAAAAATGTCAATAAAATTGCAAGGGAGAAGTAAAGACTCTTCTAGCACCTTGAAACATTAGCAATTTTATTCAGAAGAAATTGCAGTATATGCACACTTCCGCTGCATGAAAGGTCATGAATCTGCCTTCTACACTCAGTTGAGCTATTATATTAAATAAGAAAATTCACCCTGGCTGTGGCCGTACTTGTGTACATCCCTGTATGCTTCCCAATGGAATATTGGAAGAGTGGATTGCTGTAATATATTCTCTCTCACCCATGTACCCTTGCTAATCACAGCCCTTATTTGCCAAGAAAGCAGACAAACAAACAAACAAACAAACAAACAAACAAAATTGTATTCTTAAGTAATGTCAGAAGTATTTTGAGAACATCAAAAGTAATGCCAAACTCAGCTGAAGTTGCAATTACATGCACCCTTCAACCAGGATGCTCATATTTATGGGCAGTCATACCTGGAGAGATATCCAGGCCCTAATACTCCAACTCAATGCACGTAATGTTTCTCTGGCACGCCTACGTTGATGCCCATCTGCTGGAGTGGCATTGTGCCACTTGCAAGGTAATAATGCAGTTTCAGCTAAAGATACTTGCCAAGCACAAACAGGCTTGTAAGCTGAGCCTTCAAACCACAGTGCTGTGAAAGATCTTTTCCTCTAAGATCCGTTTGGGAAAACACCCACCATGTTATTCCTATATGCATGGGTTTCAGTATTCAATGCCATGTGTCTTCATAGCAAGTATAGGATACACACAATGGAATGCTATTGTTATCTCAAAATTGACAGCATTTTTTCTAGGCAGTTGGTGAGACTGAAGTTATAGAATCTCAGCATCAATTCAGATTATATGAAAAGCAATAATAACAATAAAAAATAATAATAACAACAACAACAATAATAACAATAATAATGGTAGTAGTTTCAACTGCATTGCTAGGAGTTTAATGCAGTTGAATGAATCTTAAATTGTAATAAGGCAAAATTCAGTAATTTCCAGCCAAAGTAACAGTAACAGGCTGAGGTTGAAAGGCGTCTCCGGAGTTTGTCTAGTCCAACTCCTTTGCTCAAAGGTTGGTCATCTAGACCCAGTTGCTAAGGGCTGTCTCAAGTTGGGAGTTGAGTATCTCTAGGGATGGAAACTTCACAGCCTCTTTGTACAACTTGCTTCAGTGTTTGACTATCCTCACAGTAAAAAAGTAGGGTTTTATGTTTAAATGAAATTTCCTGTATTTCAATTTGTGTCCATTGCCTCTTGTCCTTCCACCAAATACCATTGGTCTAATTTACTTTTTCCTCTCTTAATGTACTTATATACATTGATGAGACATTGAGTTTGTCTCTCTGAGCCTCTCCTCATAAAGATGCTCCAGTGCCTTAATCACCTTCTTGGCCTGTTGCTGGATGAACCTCAGGAAGTCTGTATCTTTCCTTCTTTCTTTTCCATGTCGGAAAAATATTAGAGAGGCCAAAGCTCGGTTTGAACTTAATTTGGCAACTTTTGTAAAGGATAATAAAAAATGTTTTTACATTAACATTTACAATACATTATCAGCAAAAGGAAGGGTAAGGATGAGGGTGGGAACTTTGAAACTGCAGATGAGGAGAAGGAAGAAGTGCTTAATGCCTTCTTTGCCTCAGCCTTTAGTGGGAAGATGACTTGTCCACAGGACAACTGTCCTCTTGGGTTGGTAGAGGTGTCAAGGAGCAGAATGGTCCCCCTCTTATCCAGGAGCAGACAGTCAGAGAACTGAGCTGCTTGGATGTTTATAAATCTATGGGACCAGATGGGATCCACCCCAGGGTGATGAGTGAGCTGGCAGATGAGCTTGCAAAGCCTCTCTCCATTATTTACCAACAGTCCTGGCTCACTGGGGAGGTTCCAGATGACTGGAAGCTGGCCAATGTGACATCCATTCACAAAAAGGGTGGGAAGGAGGATCCTGGTAACTATAGGCCAGTTAGCCTGACCTCAGTACCTGGGCAAGGTTATGGAACAGTTTATACTGAATGCCATGACACAGCACTTACAGGATGGCCAGGGTATCACACCCAGCCAGCACAGGTTTAGGAAGGGTAGGTCATATTGGACCAATCTGGTCTCTTTTTATGACCAGGTGACCCACCTGGTGGATGAGAGAAAGGTTGTGGATGTTGTCTATTTGTACTTCAGCAAGGCCTTTGACACTGTCTCCCACAGCACACTCCTGGACAAGCTGGCAGCCCGTGGCTTGGACAGGAGCACTCTTTCCTGGGTTAAGAACTGGCTGGATGGCCGGGCCCAGAGAGTAGTGGTGAATGGTGCTGCATCCAGCTGGGAATCACTCACCAGTGGTGTTCCTCAGGGGTCTGTGCTGGGGCCAGTTCTATTCAATATTTTAATTGATGACATGGATGAGGGTATTGACCTTATCACTCTCCTCAACTGCCTGAAAGATGGCTGTAGTCAGGTGTGGGGTTGGTCTCTTTCACCAGACAGCAACTGACAAAACAAGAGGACACAGTCTCAAGCTGTGCCAAAGGAAATATAGGTTGGATATTTGGAAAAAGTTTTTCATACAAAGAATAACAAAGTACTGGAATGGTCTGGCCAGGGAGGTGGTGGAGTCACCATCCCTGGATGTGTTTAAAAAAAGGCTGGATGTGGCACTCGGTGCCATGGTTTAGTTGAGGTGTTAAGACTTGATGATCTTGAAGGTCTCTTCTAACTTAGTGATTCTGTGATTTTTGTGATGGGATGACCAGGAGACAAGATGTTTCCCACCAGGGCTGTGCAGAAGTAAAGGATCCCTTCTCTCAACATGCTGGCAACAATATTCCTAATGCAGCATAAGATAACATTAGTGTTCTTTGCCATGAGGCTGCTTTGCTGGCTCATGTTCAATCTGTTGCTCACCAGAGCCCCCAAGCCCTTTTTTGCAGGGCTGCATTGCAGCTGCTTGTCCCCTAGCATGTACCAGTGCACAAAGTCCAGATGCAGGACTTTGCATTTCTCTTTATTGAACCTCCTGTTCCTGTTGGTCCGTTTCTCCAGCCTGTTGAGGTCCCGCTGAATGGCATCCCAACCATCTGGCATATCAGCAACTCCTAGTTTTTCATCCTCTGCAAACTTGAGGGTGTTGCTCTTCTGTCATCCACTTAGCTAGTCACTTCATCATAGAATGCTATCAAGTTTGTGAGGCATGATATCTCCTATGCAAATACATTCTGTTTATTCCAAATCACCTTATACTTAATGTGCCTGGAAATGGCTTCAGGAATTGTATGCAACACTATTTTTCCAGGGACTGAGGTGAGGCTGACTACTCTGTAGTTCTCAAAATCCTCCTTCTTGAAGATATGGGACTTTTGCTTTCCTCTAATTCTCAGGAAGCTCCCTTGATCACCATCATCTTTCTAACATAATTGAAATTGGCCTCACAATGACATCAGCCAGCTCCTTTGGGACTTGTGTGGGCATTCTACCAGGTCCTGTGGATTTAAGTATGTCCAGTATGTTTAATGTTCTGCTTAAGATATTCTGCTATATTGGGTAAGTTATTTTTCTGAAGGTTCCCACTGGTTCTTACCTTCAGGAAGTATATTTGGCTGTGCTGCTTCACAGATCATCACTCTTGGGTTGGAGCTTGCAGTTCAACTTACTGGAAATATGATAGATTATGATATAGTAAAATATTATCACAGTTCAAAAATACAATCAAGACCAAGATGATGCGAGAGACTGCATTTCTACCTTCAGTTTTAGGGTATAGCTTTTTTTCTCAGAATTTATTTTAAAATACTGCCCAGGAGGTATCTTCTAAAGCATGTCAGGCATCGAAATAGGGTGCCAAAGGAAGTGGTTGTGTTGCTATTCCTGGAGGCATTTAAAAGACACGTAGAATTTGCTCTTTGGGACATCGTTTAGTGGTGGGTGTGGCAGCACTGGGTTAATGGTTGGACTTGATGAGGTCTTTTCCAAACTTAAAGTTCTATCATTCTAAGTTACATTGAAGTATTCACTATTTTAGATTGAAAAAATTACTATATGTGTTAAGAAGGTTATATTAAATACATATATTATAAATATAAACATGTCAAACATTATGAAAATGAAAGTGAGTGTTTTAACTACTAGATTACCGGCTAGTTATCTAGCTTGCTGATTTTTACATATAGTCACACACTTAGACTTTCATTGCATATACTCTTGTGGTTAATTGTTCCTCCTGTAAAGTTAAAAGTTACTAGTAAAAAACAGGGCGGGGGGAAAGAGAAGCAGAAGCTAGATTCTCTCTAGTGCAGAATGTATAACTGCTAAAGACAATGACACATAAGGAGTCCCATTTTTTTCAGGATCAAGTCCTATATGCCACAATCTGATCTTTCTCAGTCATCCTTATTGCTCATGATTGTAATATTCTTTTATTCTATATAAGCTTTAGACTCTCAGAACAAACTCAGTGAGGCACAGGAGGCTACAATGAAATGGCTTGTGCATCATAAAATGATGGGTCGAGAGGATGAACATTCTTGTGTATTCATTTGCAATCAAGCTTGAGAATGTTATCCTGTCAATAAGTCTTCTCCAAAGCAAAGTTTTTGCAAGCTGGTACAGGACTTAAAAACTTCTATTTTGCCTATTTTAAGTGAAAATGAAAGACAAATATGTATTTAAACCTTGGTAGCCACAGAATGTGGAGAGGGTGGTATATATAACTTCATACTTGTGTATGCATCTTCTTCACTAAAATTCAAACCATCAAACATTTAGGAACTTGCATCCTTGATGTTTTCTTCATAAAGATATTTCTTGTTTTGAGAGAAGATACATTTTCCCTGCATAACTTTTAGTGAAGTTTTTATCCTGCTTGGTTCTTTCAGATACTGACAAGCAAAAGCATGACTTTGTACAGTTTTGATGTAGAAAATACTGTTGTTTTTTTCATGGCTTCATCACAGAAAATCTAGAACAAAACCCCATAAATGTTAAGTTAAAAAAAAAGAAAATCTGTACAGGAGAGTAACACAGGACTGAACTAAAGACTGAACAGGGCTTGGGAGGAGGAGTCACTCAGCATATACAATAACTGGCTCTCCAGAGATGGAAAAGGCATGACCCCTGCATTCTTTGTGGGGAACTGGATATAGACCTTGATCCAGTGACTATGAAAGCAAGCTATTGAACACATTTCCAATAATGGCAACTTAAGCAAGTGAAAAAATTGTTTACAAATAAGAAGTACAGAAAAAATAACAAATTAATTTGCTCTAAATGTAATAATTAATGAATTTCCAAGATTTTCTTGCATATTACATTTATTTAAGTAAAGGTGAGAAGATGAATTTCAAGTAAATTATGTGCAAAGGATGGATTTTGACACACTTCTTGGACCTGGAGACCTCATCTAACCTAGCTGACAGCACCATTCCTTTGTCTAACTTGAGTAAAAAGGTATTATTTGTATACACTCTAGCCTATCTAGAAGAAAAATTAGAAAGAGGATTGTCAAGAAATCTGATTAATTCAAACTGCCATGTCATATAATTAACAGTGGCCAGTTTGGCAACTGTCCAAAATAAGGAATTCTGCAAACTTCTTACTAATATTTAAAATGGGGGAAAGGCATTAACAGAGGGAGGAAATTAGTCTGAGGTAAAAGGAAGGCAGGGGGTGGTGATGGAAAGGTTAAAAGAAAAGGAAAAATGTGATGGAAAATTATTTTGTTTAAAAGCTGGCATTTGGTATTTTCAAAGGGCAAAATGTATTTTTTGTTTTATGACAAATGAATGTAAAAATGTGCATGCCTTGTGGCCTAGAGGACAAAACAGTAGGATCAATGTTCTTTTTGTACTCTATGAAGCTTGAGATTAAAGTCCCCACTGATAAACTGAACATTCTTTAAAAGTGACCAGAAGCAAACAGTGTCTGTTTGCTGCTACTTTATTAGAAAGATACCACTGAGAATAGCTAAGAATACTATTTGATCTTAAACAGGTTGACCAAATTATTGCAGTTGGCTCCAGTACATGAGATGCCTTCTGCAAATTATTGTTTCTGGTTATAAACCTTTATAATATCTCAGAATGAATTATGTATGTATTTCATGTTTTCTTTTCTTTTATCAGCCTTGATGTTCTCATTTCAAGTTTCACCCTAGCCTCCTAATAATGCAATATTGAGGCCATTCAGACACTAATTATGCCTCCATGGCTTTCTTGAAATGACTAAATCAGCATCAGTTCTATAATTACCATGAGTAAGTTTGTATCTGTGCCTCACACCACATGAAAAGCACAACTTTAAATGATTTATGAATATATGCATCTGTAACATCGAATGTGCACTAACACTATACATACATGAGGCATAGAGACACTTCAAACATATGTACACCTGTATGTATGTTCTCAGCTTCACTGAACTCTGCTGGGTGTCTTACACAAACACAGCCTGACTGTATAAAAATTATTGCAATGTTGTTGTCTTAATAGATGTATGTGTGATACCATAAAAATGTGTATATTTAAGCATCCTGACTATTTAAATAGAACAAGATATAAGCAAGTGTTCATAAAAACTAGTGTTCACACTTGATATTTTCCTAATTTTCTTTATGTTTCTATAAAGTCTAGCAAGAATGACTGGCAGGACAGAAAGAAGTATACATATACAAATGCAATTCCTCTATATTTTCATTGTTTCTCCCTTTGAATTATTGATGTTGCCAGTAGTCATTTATCAAGAAATCAAGATACATACACTATAGTGTTACACTTCTGTATGTTTGTAAACTGCACTGCATAATGCTTATATTTCAAGTAAAAGCAAAATAAAAGGAGAATACAGTAAAATAAATAATACTATTAAATTTTAATAACAAAGTTGTGAAGAATAATAAACATACAACTTTAAAATAATAAATAAAGAGAGCTTATAGACAATTTGGAGTCACTTATACCCTGCAGAATCACCCGTGCATTCGGAAGCTGATAAAGGTAAGTAGACCTACACAAGACAGCATCTTGTGAGATGGCACAGCACCTCAAAGCCCATTCTGGTCTCTGATAACAGCTGATTTCTGAATGTCTCCTCCCTCCTTGCCTTCAATACAGATTCTTTGTTTTGTATGAAAAGTTGTGCTGATCACTGGTATTTTATGACCTACATTATTACCCTCTAGGTAGCAGAATGATAGTGCCAAACTAATTATTGCATTGTCTAATTTTAAATCCAGGTCTAGCGAGATTAACAACTTGCACATTAATTCTGAGCATCAACAGTGCACCTAACATAATGCAATTTTAAATGAAAGGAGCCTGCTCTGAAAACTTTTATATACTTTCATCTGGATCATCAGCTAATGTAAATTACTACAGCACAGTTGACTTCAATGGAATTATGCCAGTCTTCCCAACTGGATGATTTGGCCTTTTTTTTTTTTTTTTAATTCAGGAAATGTTTCTGGTTTGAGCCATGTGAATGTCAGAGGGGAAAACACTGATTTCACTTATAAATGTAAGATCTCATCTACGTAAGCCCAGAACGTGTCTGTTAAACTCGGTGGATTAATTCCAGATTTTCATCCCTGTAAATGAGATCAGAATTGGCTTGGAATGTGCTTTTGGTTCCTTGACATCCTCCTCCCCCAATACAAACACTCTCAGTATAGAGAAGGATTTTTCAGTTTTTCCTAATTAAAATTTAAAAGATAGAAAAAAAAAAAAAAAAGATAGAAAAAGAAGGACATTCACAGCCATGGAAAGTGTGAAAACTGCTTTGTAGATAGGTAGAAAACCAGACTTGGCAATGTGTCCTTACTTGCTGTTTCATCTTGCTAATTTTTGTGAAGAAACTTATGTGTTGGAAAAACATAGAAGCTCTCTGTATCTGAATGCTGTCAACAGTCAGGCAAATTTGGATCTAAAATGTAGTTTCAGATCCTAAAAAAAAATATTAATTTGATGTACTGAAAAGAGAAACAGTCCTGGGTAAGTATTGAACTACATGAATTTAGCCAGAAAATTAAGTAATTGTGTAACACAGTGGGTCTAAAGAGTCTTAGACTATTTAACTATCCTTCCAGATGCATGGAAAGAAAAAAATGTCATCAACAATCTCCTTCCCATATTTTTGCCATAATAACTGGCAAAAAACATAATAAAAGCCAGCTAGTTTGGCATATTATATCCTCAGAAACATAATTCCACACACCCAAGGTTGTGGCACTAATGGCATCCTCTGCATGGTTGCTGTAGGGCTATGTTGACACCCATGATAATATTCTGCCGTACTTTGACTCATGTTTAATTCTGATTAAGTTGTGCAATTGTATCAATTTAGGGTCAAGGTCTTGAATAAATTCTTTTGAGAGAACGACTAGCAGGTCTTTTAAAATTAAAAAGACTCGCGTGTCTAATGGTCTTATGAGAATAGAATTACAAACGATCATCTTTAAAATAAATTGTAATTTTATGGATACTTATTAGGAGAATTTATTGTATTGGTAATTTGCTATATTATAAGTACTGCTGCCAGTTTAGCGACTTGTAACAGAAGAAAAGAATGCAGCAGCTACTTATATTTGTCCTTGCCTTTGGTACTGTTGTTTTGAAGTGGGGAGAAGGTTTCTACAGGATATTTAAGGTTTCTGATGCCTTACTGTGCAGTAAGCATGACTTGCAAGTTGTCATGCTCTGGCCCTGATCCAGCAAACCACTTAAGCGTGCGCTTAACTTTGAGCATTCAAGTTCCATTTACTGTAACGTGATTACTTATGTGCACAAAATTAAGCACATACTTAAGTGCCTTGTTGACTGAAGTCAATGCTGTGCATTTAGCAGATTTGATCTTTCTGAGGAAGTTAGAAGAAGAAAGTACAAGTTAGCAAGATTCAATTGTTATATTATACACAGTGGCGAAGGATGCTCTTTCTAATAGCACAAAACCCAACAGCATAAATTTACTTTTTTAAGTTCTTTACCTTCTAAGTGAGACAATATGTTTCTTGCAAAGGAAGAATAGCATATACAGAACAGCTGTGTTGCTCAGATTATCAGAATAGAGATTAGGTTTTTCTTTTTTCTTCTTCAAAAATGTCTTGTCTGAAATGTTGGTGCTTTTGCATGTTGGAAAGGTATTTTATTTTGTTATGTTTGATTAAGGCTCATAAACATGACATTCTTAAAAATTAATACCTAGCAAGAATTAAAAAAATATTTCACTTCTTTGAAAAGCTGTAGAGAATAAAAAGCTTTAGAGATGACTGTGCAGATAGATTGATAATGTTGTTTCAAGACTTAAATAAACCCACATCAACACCAAAGGCAATGTTTAAAACATTAATAATAAATTGTTATATATATTGCATTCTAAGTCATAAACTTTGTTTTAATTTTACTATTAAAATAATTTCATATTGTGAAGATCGGTAACACGGTGTCGGGGTGTTACTAAGAGGAAAATATTTATCTTAGAGTAAGGGAACTTTTAGACATTAAAAGAAAAAAAAGTGAGTAAAATTTTGCTTCCAAAGCAACAGCAAATAAAGCTCTGTGGGTATTTTATCAGACATGCAGGTACTATAGCATGTAATTTTTCAGAAAAACTTTTTCATGTGCATGTGTGACTTTGAGCAAGTCTGCTGTTGTGTTAAATTTTTTTCCCTTTGATTTCAAAGTTGATTCCATTGCAGGGTAAATGAGAGATATTTTAATGTACATTTGGGGATGAGATACAAAGACTTTTTGATATCAAGTGCTTAGAAAAAGCACTTGGGAAAAAAATTGCAGTTTCGCAAGCATACTATTGTTTGATTTTTACTGTTCCCGTTCTACTCCCTCTCCAAAATAATGCATTGGGGGTTTATTTTGTTTTCTTTCTAGACACTGTCTAAATTAAGTCATTACATATTAAGCATTATGTAAAATACATTTCTGTTATTGATAATCATTAATTGTGGGTTCTCTAGTGGGATATTTAGAGTCAAAGTTTCCTTGTAAAAACCTTTTTCCAGCTGCTTGTTAGTTTGTCAAGCATAAACAACTGGGCAGCAATTTTCATGCCAAATATCTGCCTTGGGCTATTTTTTCAAAACTTTCAGCAAATATGGTCAGCTGATTATTAGAATGCACTGAAAGAAAATCTGGTTTGCTCACGTTAAGAAATTTTTGAAATATTTTGTTGACTAATGGCTTGTAGTCAGGCTTGGTCCTTGGGAAGGCATATTCCTCTTCCACCAGCCTATGAAAGTCTTCCTTAGTCTGGAGAAATCTGAGCATCTGTAAAATTGTTTGCATATTTCATTTACCAGTTCTTCAAAGATTCTGTGTGCAGTAAGTGTATTCTTTCCTGGGGCTTGCAGATCTGAACAGGACTTGCTCTCAGTTTTCTCTTTTCAATTGCCAGTGGTGCTAAAGAGAAATACAAAGAGAATAAAGGTGTCTATCAGATGTTCTCTGTTTTCTTCCTGCAAATCACTGGAAAACATGGAATAAGAAGCAGCTTGATCAGAATTCAGAAAAGGGAGACTGTCAAGGAAAAAAAAAAAAAAAGCAACATAAGAAAAGTCCAGACACAGGAAAAAGGCATAAATCAAAGGTCACAAAATGTGATGGTAGTTTAGGAGAAGGACTTATGAATGAGGCTGGTATTAGACAGGAGTGCAAATGGGAAGGACTGCGACTGAGATAGGGAATCAGAGAGAAAGATACTGGCACCAAGGCCAAGAAGGAGATAGAGACAGGAAAAAGAGGAAGAATGTGTTCCTAGCTGTCATTCCTGTGTCTTTGTCTTGTGGGACCATTAAATGTCTCTGAATTCTTCTGGCCTTGTATGGGCACCTCATCCTCCTCTAGCTCAAATAAGGAGAAGGTTTTTAGTGACAACAAGTTATTAATGTGTTTGTTAAGTCAAACTACAGGGATTAGTGTCATTCTTGACCACTCAATGAACAAGTCTGTGAAAAACAAAAGACAGAGAAAAAAAGCCCTAAAAACATTAAATTCCTTCCTAGAGTTCCCCAAGAGGGACTTTCTGTATTAAAGCTTGCTTTAAAAAAAATGGAGAAATTGTAGTAAAAATGCATTTGTGACTAGGGTAAAAAGTATTAAGCACTCAAAATTCAAGAAATGCCAGAAGGCATATGTCTTTTCAGATATTTATGTGACAAACATCTATATATTGTTCTATTATACAGAGCACTTGCTAAATGAGTATTTTTTGTTGGATATTGTGAACAACTTCTCCTCCAGGACTAAAATGGAAACAAGAAGTGATTTCAGTGGACCAATACTTTTATGATGCCAAAAGCATCAAATATTCAGGAAGATTGTAGAGAATGACCAGTGAAGGGCTTGTCTAGAAATCTCACTGAAATCAAAGTAATTGACTAATACAGAAGTATTGTAAGGAAATGTACAAAGAAGATAACAAAAATATTGGAAATGCTATCTCTTTAAGACCCCAGAATCTAACCCAAAGTGGTTACAAGTCAGAGAAGTTATTTATTTTTACACTGGCACAGCTAAAATGCAGAAATGCCTCTATGGACAGATGCTCTCTGTATAATTTTTTTCTTTCTGACACAGTCAGGCATTACACTAAATATGGCCTATGGTCATAGAATCATAGAGTGATTTGGGTTGGAAGGGACCCAAAAGTTTATCTAGTTCCAATTCCCCTGCCATGGGCAGGGACACCTCCAACTAGATGGCCTTGAACACCTCTGGGGATGAGGCATCCACAGCTATTCTAGGTGATCCATTCCAGTTTCTGTTTTTTCACAGTAAAATTTCTTCCTAATATCTAATCTAAGCATACTCTCTTTTAGTTTGAGAGATCAGGTGATATTTGGGTAGATTAGGTACTGGCCAGTACCTAAACCAGCAGGCTGTGTGCTAAGGAGTCCAGGAAGATTTTTGCTTAGTCACTGACCTAAGGCTTAGATGTGTTTGGAGTAAAACTGTGCAGATCAGCGGTATGGCTAGATGGGATTTCATCCCTTGCAATCTCCTGGGAAAAACCTAGAAGTACTGTGTAACAATATTTGGAATGTATTACTCCTCTGTGTTTAACCATTGTCCCATTGTTTGCTATGGGACTTTTATAAGGCATTAGTTCAACTAAATGTTAGTTGTTGGTATGCAAAATAGAGATTACTTCCAATCTATATTTATAAATACTTCAGGGTACTTTAGGTGTCATTGCCTCTTGGTATCTGAGTTCCAGCTAGCTGAGGCAGCCATTGCACTCATGCTGACACACAAGACTGTGGTCTGAAAAGGTAGAAAGTGAACTTTTAGCTGCAGAGGCTGGAGGTCTGTACGATAACCACTCTAGTCAGAGAGCAAATATAACAGAGGCCCAGAAGGGGCTATCCTGGCACACACATTCTGGAAAAGTCCCAGCATGCGGGACATGAAGGCACCTCAGCTGCTCAGTGGGGATCCAGCTGGTATAAACATCTAATTTGAGCTGCCTGAGCTCTTAAACAGATTGTGCTCCTCACAAAGGAATAAAACAATACATACAGTCACCAATGACCAAAACTCCAAAAAAGAGCCCGTTTATGGCAGCACATCCTAGTAGGCAATGACAGTTGTGGTTGCCCCACATGAGGTCTGACAGTGGAAGACTGGAGGCATTCCCCAGCACAGAGGAAGGGAGACAGCCAGGAGGGCCTGCCCTGGAGGTCTGCACTGACAGCACACAAGGAGGGTGCAGGTGCTGCCAAATTTCAGCATTAGAAGAACTCAGACGTTGTCTGCCATTTTGAAATCTTGCTCTCATTTACAAATAAAATCCATATAATTAATGTAAATTCACTAAAGAATATATCACTGAACATTGTCATTTTATTACAATTCTTTAAAAATTTTAACTATAGCTACCAAGTAGAAACTACAAAGTTCACATGAATCATATCAACATCCCAGAGGAGCATAGTTAGATGATTTTATTTTTTTGTTTTCTGTGATTTTTGTTTTGTTTCCACAATTCACTTGGTTTAAATGTTATTAATCTAGATTTGCTGAAAAGGTCTGTGAACCTTTCAAAGAATCTGGTCCAAGTTCAGAGTTTGTAACAAAACCTGAAACCAGGCAAGTTTTATGTGGTTTTGAATTTCATTGTAAATGTTTCACCTAGATGTTGAAATTGGCTCCAAGAAACATTCTCAGTTTCAAAGTCTATGAGAATTTCCCACTCAGAAGGATCAGGACCGGTGCATTTTAAACAAAGAGTAGAACTTATCCATGTAGAGATGAGCCCAACAAGGCCTTCAGCCTAATTCACATCTCAAAATAAGAACTTAATATAGTATGTAAGTTTTGTGCTGACCTTCTGCACAGAGATGAACGTCAGCCCATACAAACATATGCTGCATGCCTATTGTTTCAACTTATGCTATTTTAATGTGGTAGGAGAAGCTTGAAGAAAATAAAAATATATACAATCAAAATACTGAGGTTAATGCAATACAAATATTGGTAAATATATTATTTATTAGTAAAAAAGTTTAAAAAGCACCCGAGATTATCGACTAATGCCTTATGGTAATCACCAGCTGTTGCTTTCCTACAGGTACAAGTCACAGAGCTCTGTAATTGTGCGAGAAACTAATTTTTCTCTTGAGAGAAAAAATACATAGTGCCATGATTGAGGAAAAAACAATGGGAAAAGAATCCAAACGCATAAAGTAGCAATGACAAAAGAATCTTTTTAATATTTAAGAATATGATTTTTAGACCAAGCTCATGGGATCGTGATGACTTAGTGCCTGGTGCTGGCAACACCAGCAGAGGCAATATGCTGTGTTTCAGATTTCAGTATCAGAGACTTCTATGCGTAACACATGTAGTTGGGTCAAATTAGGGAGTACCAGAGGCTACTGATGTATTACCTGCATCTGGAGCAGTTGTCTGCTTGCCAAGGCGGCTGCTAAATACCCACAAGCTCCTGTAGAAGGGACGATGAGCAGCTGTGTGCACGGGCAATGGGCTGGGCCAGGCTCTGGGCTTGTTGCTCAGAGCCACCTGATGCTGAGGGCAGGGAAAAGGTGTCAGAAGAGCACAGTGCAAACTGGACCACAGTGGGTACTGTGGCTGGGTGTCTCGCTGGCTGGCTGCTCTGGACAGCTGTCTAAAGCTATTTCAGTAGACTTCTGTTGCTATAGCTATGTTGCAAGTTCTAAAAATAGCTCTCTTCATCCCAAAATTCAGTTTAACCGTGTTTTGCTGTGTATGTTTTGTTTTACCTGGGACATACTGGGGAGTAAAAGCAGTATGTGCTCCAAACCAGCTCCTTGCTTCAGGACACTTTTGTTATTCCATCAGCAGTGCTCTCATCATGTAGCAGTGCTAGAGTTATCCCCAGCTGTCCAAATGAGCCAGGAACCCCTTACATATTTTTATAAGCAAAAGTCTGTCTAGCCCTTTTCCTCTGTCTTTTTATTTCAATTTTTAGGCACAGCTTTGTCACATGGGCTGGCTACAGCCTTGCAAAAGTGTGAAAGGTGCCTATTTTCACCAGCAGATAAAAATCATTTTGGATTAACTAAATTACTGCATGGACAACATCAACCAGACAGGCCTTCCTGTCCTTTCTTTTCCTTCTCCATTACCTGAGCAGGATAGGGAATGGCTGACAGCTCACAGCAGCTTCTGTTGGTAAGTAGTTCAGAGTTTTATTTAGGCCTACTATGGTACAGCAAAGGGAAACAGACGGGAAACTCCTCCAGATGCTAATCCCCTGGGACTGGTCTCCCCTGCCTCCTTCAAAGCCTTAACTGCCCTTACATCTTCCATTTTTACTAAAAAAATTTAATCAGTCTCCTCTATATCCAGGACGGACAAACAACCCTCCGAAGCCATCCTTAACTCCAAAGCAGGACAAGGAAGAGAGGAAGTGAAAGCGCTCCAGGACTCCAAACCAAAGCCCAGGAACAGCATCCGGACAGCGTGGCTTCCTCCCCGTTAGAAGGTAAAAATGCTCTGATAGTCCCATCAGGTGCAGTCCCAGGAACGTGGATCTGTCTGGCGGGAAGCTCTCACTCCCCTTTGCACAGCTGCGGTGACCGGGCAGCGGGCGCGCAGCCGTGTGCGGGGATGGAGCGGGGACAGCAGGGCGCTGGGGAGGGCAGGGCGCCGGGCAGAGCAGGGCAGCCCCAGCGCACGGGGCTCGGCCGCGCCGGGGAGACCCGTGCGCGAGAGGCAGGGCCCGCTCGGTGCGCCTGGCCACCATACGCCTTCCCTGCCAGCACGAGGAGGTTGTAAAGCCCGTCTAACATCCCCCCCCGGGGAATCCCTCTGATGCAAGGGGAGTCCCCGGCAGCTGTGGGCCGGGGTAGCTGAGCTGGCTCCTTGCCATCCCCCGCCGAGCCGGGCTGGGAAGTGCGGGGAGAGGGAGGTGTGGCTGCCGGGGCCCCTCAGCCATTGCCGGCTACCGGGAATGCCTCTCCGCGGCTGCTAGCAGCCGGGCTCCGGCGGGCAGCGGCCGGGGCTCCCGGGAGCAGCGCGGGGCCGGGGCACGGCTGCGCGGGCCCGCCGCCGCCGCTCGGGCCGGGCCGGCACTTCCACCCCGGCCATTTTCCTCGGGCGGGAGGCGCTGGCGACCCGCGAGCCCCGACGCCGCCCGCCCGCCCAGGGACGCGGCGCAGTAGCTGCCGGCCAGGGCAGCCGCGCAGGCCGCTGCCCGCCGAGCCGGGACACCCCTCCGGCCCCAGGCGGGGAGACGCGGGGCGGTCGCGGCGGAGCGGAGCTGGCCGCAACCGGGGGCACCTCCGCCGCCGGAGCCCGGCCGCCTGCCCCGCGGACGCGGGCCGCGCCTAGGCCCCGGCCCCGGCCCCGCGCCGCCGCGCCCAGGGGAGCCCCGCCGCCTCCGCCGCCGCGGAGGGAGCGCGCTGCCCGCTGTCCCCGTCCCGCCGCCCCGGGGAGAGGGAGCGGAGCCGCGGCGCGGACACCCCGCCGGCCCCCGCGGGAAGCGGCGGCCCCGGCGCGCAGGACCGCGGAGCGCCCCCGCCCCCGCGCCGCTCCCCCTTTGAAAACTGATCTTTGGCTCTTCGCGTGAAAGTGATTTGAATTTGGCTCGGCGGCGCTCTGCGCAGGCGTCCAGCTGCTGGCATGCTGGCTCCTTGCAAAGCAGCTGTTTTGGGTTTGAAATTCCAACATGGCAGAGGCTGCAGTCAGTCTTCCCTTCAAAAACTTGGAATGATTTCAAATCACAGGCACCTTCACTTAACCCGAGCCCCCATTCATCAGCAAACACATCGGATCGATGCTACTCTAACCTATCGGGTTCTTGTACCAAATCTCCAGGTAAGAGGATCTTTTTCTCCCCCCCCCTCCAGTCTCCCTACCATCGTTTTAAATTTTATTTAATCTTAAAGATCTCCGACACAGCCGCGTATTAATCGCCTTTTCGTGCCCTAAATATTTTGCCTAATTTGCGGTCGTTTTCTAATACTAAGCACTCCGGTCTGCTTGCCTGATCGTAGTCTGGAAAGTACAGATATACATTCGCAGTGCATGGTTTTTCCTCCTTGATCATTGCCAACAATAGTAGGCAGATTAAGAGTTCGCGATTGCAAGCTCCGTCCTCACCTCCTCCTCCTCCTCTTAATTGGATTTATTTTTAAGTTGCTTTGAAAATAATAAACTGCAGGTAACGCGGGTCTGGACATGGAGGCAACTAACTTCTGACCAAATAAGTGCAAATAAGATTCTCGCAGAACAAAAGTTAGGTTTAAATTGCTATGTCTTGGCTGGGGGAGGCACGAATATGTCAGAGGAGCTGTTGCAGTAAAATGTAAGCACATCATCTTGGAGGGGGTACAGCGTGGTGGGCGTATTGTTGGCTCAGGAGGGAGAGAAAGATGTATAATTTAATGGTATATACAATCCACTGATCCTATTACTATCCTCCCTGGAGCTCTTGTTAGTTTCAATGGGAGTGAGTGAAATTGACATGGACTTGCATTCCTGGTCATGTGCTTTTTTTCCCCCTTTCTTTCTTCTCTTGTGATCTGAGATCCCCTTTTTGTTGATGTTGCTTTCCCACTTAATTATATGCATGTAGGTTAAATGAATACCTGACGAAAGGGCCCACGTTTCAAGGCAGTGACATTTGATAGCTGAGAGGAAAAGTGGCTTTAATGAAAAGCAACCTTTGGAATTCCTGCTTGTGAAAAATCCAATTCAGCTTTTTGTGCTGCCAGCAAGAAATGATCAGTAGCACCAGTGTTTATGGTATGTCCGTTTTGGGATCTACTTCCTTTGCATCTAAATAGCAAAGACAAATTTAAATAGCATGATAATGCACCAAGGACTCTGCATGCAAATATTTTGTAATAAATACCTAATGTTTAATAGTATATTTTCTTGTGTATATATAAGCATTTTTTTTTCTCTTGCTATCATTTGTTTATCGTTTCTGCTTCGATTATGGCATTAGTTTTGTCCATTGTATTGATCTCAGTTGTAAAACCTGAAGTTGCATGTTACCAGCAGTGCACTATACACACCACTGAACTCCAATGGTATGTAAATTAGTAAAACTCGGGGAGTGGAGAGGGCAAAAACGTGTAGCAATGAATATATACACCTACACATCTGTGTGCTCGTACATACATGCCTAAAATGCATCTTTTCCTTTTGAAAACTACTATTATTTTAGTAGTTATTTAAACTCCAGCTGCTTTTCCCTCTCTGACTTCCAGCGTAATCATCTGCTAGAGATACTAAATGATGTGGGGTGAGCGAATGTTTTGCATGTAAACAAACAAAATTACTGTTGTGGCCGAATGCTTAATACGATTTAATAAGGAGTATTTTATGCTCAGTTTACAAGTGTCTAATTCACACTGCTCTGCTCTCAGTGCTTAACAGAATGAAATAATCAGGTGCTGAAACTGGCTTCATTTTAATGGTCACTCTCCAGCCCCCACGCTGCCCCCTCCTCCAAAAAAGTCCGATAAAATGGAGCGTGGGGAATTTCAATAGAGCTCCTTGTGGTGCAGTAGAAGCACCTCTAGGTATGCAGTTAAGGCTAAGGAAGTATCAACAAAAGTGACTATTAGTCTGTTTTGTGCAACCAAAAAAGGGGGTATGTTCACTTTTAATTGTGTGTGATAGTAACAAATAAGGATGGAGAGAGACCCTAGGAGAGAGAGAGAGTGTGCATGTGTGTGTGTGCATGTTTGGGATAAGGGGGAGGTCTGGTGTGTGTGGCTGATGATCTCGTAATAACATATCTGAATGCAAGAAAGAAATTGAGAGAGCAGTTGCACAATGTACACTCCTATTTTGGTGTTGTAGGTGACTGTATTGCTAAACATATCCCAGGTGCTATATGATGGGAATGATCTGATTGCATTTTGCATTTAGAACTTGTTGACTTTGTAACGATCAATAAGGCAACTGTTTATTTTAGATGCACATAATTTGCTCTGAGAAATGTTTTAAGGAGAAGAGCAAGCAAGCGAGAGCGGAACATTTTTTTCTTTTTTTTTTTTTTTCCTAGAGCTGTTGGAGCAAATGTGATTGCCAGATGGGAGATTTCCCTCTGTGATGTTAAAGCTGTAATATATATTCAGAGCAGATTGGACTGCTGCTTGTGATGAGGAGGATATTACATTTATAAATTTTAAATCGGGAATCGGACAGTATGCTGAGAGCTGAAATTGGATGGTGTGGACGGTTTGGACTGTTAAATGCAATTCCCAGATAATAATAATAATTATAGTAGCTGTAATATATGTATGTACAATAAACATGATACTATTAGGCAGCTATATATATTCTATGGTGCTTAAGTATATATTTCAAATATGACTTCTCTCTTTCCTCGCTTCCCTTAAATGTTAAGGATTGAGGATGATGGGGAGGGGAGATTTAAGAACCCACTGTTAGGAGAAATCAGATATAATCAGGTTCCTGTTTGAGGAAAAGTTTTGCTAAAATTTCTTCTGCAAATTCATCTTTCTCTGAGTTTTTGTTTTGCCCGTGCATGTGGCCTGACAGTGCCACAGTCCTGAAAGACTGGAAAGTGGGAACTAGTCACACTCGAGCAGCTCTGCTGTTGCAAATTAAAAGTGTGTTGTGGTCAGGAAATGAAAGCTACAATGTCTCTTTTGAACAAGTCGTTTATCAAGAGAAACATCTATCAAGCAGTGACTTGTCACATTGATCCTCTAAAAGTTAGGTCCGAAGTGGAAGCTGCTTTGATGTTTTTGGTCCCAAATTTATAAAATTGAGAAAGCTGGAGAGAGTAGAAATGATTTGCACTTAAAAATTCCTCTGCTCTGGGCGTGACAAAATCAAGTATCTCTGATATAAGAGCTGGTAAACTAAGGAGGTATTGGATCTTCTACCTAATTTTTATTTTCACATGGAAACTTTAGCTTTGCCACACAGGCAATTTCTTTTCATGCTTCTAAAGATCCTGTCTGTATGACTCTCTCTCTGCATTATTTCATCGGGGATATTTTCTTGCTTAGGAATACATCTGTTGCTTCCAAGTGGAACCTTTTTTTGTTGTCTTTCTGATGGTATTTATAGAGTTCTGCTTGAGAAGGCAATTTTTTTCCTCTCTTCTCAGTCTTGTTTCTTCTTCTATTTGTAATCTTCTATTTCCACCTCTCATTCCTGTGAAGCAAAGTTTCTTTTACTGCCAAAGTAATGTTTATTGCAAGTAAGGTACATTTGAGGGTATCTGTTTGCATAGCTTAAAACATCTTAAGGGTACTGCTAAGTGAGTCTTCCCCATCTAATTCTCCTTTTCTATCCATTTTTAGCACATGAACCATGCTTTCATTCTCAACAGGAGCAGTGAATTTAAAATTGAATATAAAACTAGGTTTCAAGTAAAAAAACAAAACAAAACAATGTCTAAAACTGATCTTTTATCTTCCTTTATTTTCAACCATCTAAATTGTTCAGCAACTTCACTAAAAAAGTTTTTCATTTTGCATAAAGTTTGTGTTTGGATTATAAGGGATCCCTTTGAAAGAACAAGGTTTTGGTGTTTGGCTGTTGTAGGGTTTCTGTTTTCTTTTCTGTGCTTTTTTTTTTTTTGGCTAGGGTATGAGTGAAATCTTCCTTAAAGCAGGATGCTTTGACTTCTTTTCTTCAGTGTCGTAAATGAGACTAACACTGCTTATGAATACTTGATAGAGACCCATTTGAAAATAGGCAGCAAACAGCAGCGTGGTGGGAGTTTTGGTGAGTGTTATAGTTGCTAATTAATCATGTTTGAAATGAAGGAATCATAGCATGGTAATAAAGGCTCATTGTTGTTTGATGTTTGTAACAGGATGTGACTCCTACATGAATCTGGTGGGTTTGGGGGTTTTGTTTTTATTTCCTCCTGTCATAATAAGATAACTTCACTACGAGATCAAATTGTTTTTATTTATTGCAACATTGTGAAAGTACGGGGATATTTGCTTATCATAGCAGCATTTTAGAAATATGAAGAATGTCTTATTATTCATATTTTCATCATACAGTTCATGGGAAAAAATGACTAGTCTTATGTCATTAGCTGTTCTTTAAGCATTTTTATAGTTAAGCAGAGCCAAGCATTTTTTGTGGTTTGTTTTCTTGATATAAAAAGCCCTACTACTTTTTTTTTTTTTTTTTTATAATTGAAAAATGGCACTTGATGAACTTTTGTGCCCTACTTGCTTATGCGTATGTGGTAAGGGATAGCAACTAAAAAGATATTCCAGAATAGTTTGTATACTAGCCCTTTAAAAATTGAACTGTAGAACACTTGGATGGTGTTTTTGTTTCCTTGTTTTTTTTTTTTTATTATGGCTCTTATTAGATGTGTCATCTTTGGGCTTTATTTTTCACCTCTCTATTAATAACTGCTATATACGGTGGAGAGGGAATCTCTTTCAAACTACAAAGCTTTAGTTTCAAAATTTAATAAAGCTATTTTATGCTGCATGAACAAGGTTTGGAATCTGCTGTTGTTTAGCTGCTCTGTTTCTTTTTAAAATATAATTCCTGGAGGAGAATTATTCTGTATGGTTCCTGTCAATAAGTTTATTCAATGAATGCATACAAGAAGCATTGAATATAATGACTGATCTTTCTGTAGTCTTAATCATCAATTAATAGGCTTATCTGCTTGTTAAAAGCGGGTTTAATGGTACAGAATCAGCATGAGATCTGTCTATATAAAACACTTGTATGTTGTTTATGGCAGACTGAGTTTTGATCTTGCATCCCCAGATCTAATAATAGAAATATTTGGCTCTTTGCCCTCAATCAATATATCTGTTAACAGAAAAAACTTCACACAATACTTTCATAAAGTGCTGGATATATTGATACCGAGTTGATAAATTTAATTACTGGGGTTTTACATTGATTCATTGATCTTATTATTGGAGGAAATTCTTCTGCAGACATTTCTGAAGTATTGAGGAATATTGTATGTCCATAAAGCTTGATTAATTGATAAATCAGCACCTTTTTTTCCTTCTCAGTTATTGATAAGACATTAAAAAAACCTGTAAAAAGAATCTGGAATAAGCTAATTAGAAATTATCATGTATTACTAACAGAGCAGATGAGAAGCAGTACTACGGAGTTGAAAAAAATGAAGTTTGAAGTGGCATTGTGCCTATGGGGCCCAATCCTTAACTGGTGTAAAAAATATTTAGCTTTAAAAAGATACAATAATTTGCAGTTCCCAGAATCTGGACCATTGTGGCTTTTTTGTTTGTTTGTTGTTTGTTATGGTTGTGGTGGCTTGTCTTTTTTTTTTTTTTTTCCCCTCAGTTCTGTTCTTTGACTTATTGGAAGCTGTTTTAAATTAGATATTATGGATGTATGGACTTTTAGATAAGCATCTGATCCAAAATGAATAGTATAGCTATAAAAGCAATTTGAAGAGCCGTAAATTCAGGATTGCGCACCCCGATATTGTTGCAGAGTATTAAAATCTTGCTGCTAGAGATGCTATCCTCTAAGTGAAAACTTATCTTCCTTATGGGAAAGATGACTTCAGGGAACTCTCAGCAGGGAAAAGGCCCATAGGTTTTTTTTTTGTTTTGTGGTTTTTTGTTTTTTTTTTTTTGTTTGTTTGTTTGTTTTTTTTTGGTTGCTAAAATGATAATTAAAAAAATCCAATACATAGAATTAGTTGAAGGGATATGTTCCAGGTGAAAAACCTTACGGGAGTACTTGGCTCCATTTCGGTGAGGTATGCGACCTTTTCACCTTTTGTCAATGATATTTTTATAGAGTGTGTGAGAAATGTGAGTATAAAGAAAATTCCTTCAGATCATTCAATTTTTATTTTCTTCTTAAAAAAAATAAAAGGAAAAATAAATCTCTCAACTAAAACAACATATACATCTCCCTTAATGAAGCTGATGAAACTGTATTCCTTTAAAGGATGGTAGCTACTAGAGAAAACCAGAGACAGCCACTTGCCAGATGTTACTGTAGGTTCGACAAATACAATCTTATCCTTCAAGGAGAAGAGGATCCTGTACTGGAGGTGTAATGGAGGTCAAAGGAACCTAAATCTTTCAGTCCTTTAATAATTGTACCTGCCATCCCCTTGACTGGCATGTTAAAGAGAATGCATATATATATTAATGTTTATTAGAAGATAATTTGTATTTTGAGCAATCTACTAAGCACAAGTGGACTTCACTACTATTGCTTCTAAATACGTGTTGGGGTTGGCCCCGCTGTGTGACAAGTGAGGGAAAATGGAAAGAGAAATAGTTGGTCAGTCTTGGTTACCAAAATCTTGAGAAACTGAGGGAGAGATCGGGCTCTGACAGGTCAGTTTGGGAATGGGAAGAATACGAAAAAGTGTTATCTGCAAAAAGCACCACTGATTAAGGGCATACAGAAATGTCTGCAGTGATGAAAATGTGGAGTTTCTGCTTTCGTTTTGCCGAGCTCTGTTGCTATGAGGTATCGGCACACACAGAATGGTAATAACAGTATTGTGTGTCTGTTCTGATAGTGCTGGGAACGGTACCTGTCAAACATATCATAACACTCAACTATCTCTTTAATCATATAAGCAGCACTCCTTACCACAAAAGCTATTGTATTTGTACAATAGAAAGAACAGCCATACATTATTTGAATAACGGACTAAAACTTTGTTCTTTAAGCCATTTTTCTGTAGAGGGGGACAAGTTTCATGTGTCTTGACTATAATTAAAAATAATACAGCTACAGATGACTGTCATGCCACTGGCTAATTTTTAATTTTTTTCCATAATAGTCTATTAAGTGTGTAGTCTGATATGCCATGCAATACTGAAATAGCAATTACCAGTCATATTATTTAAGTGCAACTGAGAAACTCTTTTCTCACTTCTTCTATAGTGTAGCTGCTGCTAGCATGTTGTTAGTTAAATTTCAAATACCCTGAAAGGTATGTGGACAAAATGCTGAGATTATTTTGATATGATAACAAACTTTGGTGATGTAAGTATGTTTTTGTTCCATATTCCTTGAAATCATGTATGGCCTGGACTTTTTGTTGTCTGTTTTCAACCCTTCTGTATTCTACTTCTAATCTGTCCTCTACTCTTTGTTAAAGCATGTGGCTCACCTTCTGTAGATGAATTGCTCAATGCATGAAGATGTATGCCACAGTTTATTTCGTGTGATATTTTAGAATGTGTGCATGTGTCAAGCTGGTTATAGATTGGTGATGATAAATTAGTTTGAGTAATATGTATCTTATTTGCATTAATACTTTAGCAGTAAGAGCATACTGTGGCCGAACTTCATGAACTAAGATAGCGGACTCACATCTAATTAAGCAGGATCTGAATGAATGATTTTCTGATACAGGTCACAATTGAACTTTTTGTTTCTCTTCTTCAGTGTGATAAAATGCTTAAGGGACACATTAAGGCATGTTTGCGTAACTCCCGCTAATCTGAAGGAATTTGAAAATGAATATTGAGAGGAGACGGGAGAGAGGGCTGAACCTGGTGGGTCACAGGGGTTTGTGGCAGGAACGTATCTTCATGTTTTCATTCAAGTTGTTTTGGTTTTTTTTTTTTTTTGCCTGATTTAGAATAACAGCTGTTTGCCTTTTAATATGTTGGAAATAACACCCCTATTTTCATCTGAGATGTTTATTCCTTTTTGTCTCCTCCATTCTAGCATACAAGCAAGTCATTCATAAAGCATTTATACAGTGAGCTTGAATTATCACTTAATAAAACTGAAAACTGTAGTGTTGCAAAATTATTCCTAGACAGTACAACTGATTTTGTGTGCTTGTCTTCTGGAGACATGGTGAGGGGAAGAGCCAAATTACTTTATATTACTGAATGACAGTGTAGTATAAATGGGCATGATAAAATTATAGGCAGAAATTATTAATCCATGACAATAGTATCAATATTGACATTTAAAATATTATGGGCTGATAGCCCTACTGTACAAACTGCTGTGATAGCTGTGCTTTTAGGTGAAAGTAGCTATTTATATGCCTTATGGCTCAGTGTGGTCATGTTCAAAGTATGAACCTACTCATCACAGATTCTGAGAAAGTACAGGTTAACATCCTCTGTGTTCTTTAGACCTATCTGATTACTTCAGCCTCCTGTGTTGACACAGAGAAAGAAACAGCTAGGTTCTATGCTGGAAGAATAAGATTTGCAAGCACTGTCTGATATTAGGTATCCCATTGTGATACCTAAACCAAATTTTAAAAAATCAAGCATCCTTTTCAAGTTGAACTTGAGAAACAGAGAAAGGAACAGCAAAGATGTTTCTGAACACATTTGAAGGAGCACCATTTACTTTCAAAAGTGATCTTTCCCATCACTTGTGGATAGCTCCACCATGAAGAGCAATATCAAAAGATCTCAGAAAAGTAACTATTCTTTTATGTCTTTGGGAACTCAGATGCTTACAAGATTGTTTCTGAGAAAGAAAAGACTTGATCCTATTTTCAGTCCCTTGTTGTTCGCATTTGTGGACCACATGACTATATACATTATTGTAGAAATATACTCTTAGAATATGGATACCATTCTGTTTCCCTTTGCAGCTCTAAATTAACAGTACAGTGTGTTTGTGTGAAAACTCAGTTTGAACAATGTTTTTATTAATTTGTTTTGCACTATATGAAATTGTTTTGTTTGAAATACATAGGAAGTTTGCTGAAGATCTTTAAGCTCAATTGATAGGTCACCTGCATTATTTAAGCAAAGAAATTAAAATTAAAATAGTTTGTGTTGTTTTTTTATAAAAATATAGACTTTAAGTCACCTGTGATAATTTTTGAACTGGATATCTCTATTCAGTCAGAAAATTGCTGGGTTTAAACATCATCAACTTTAAACCATCAGCATTCAGTTATTTTTAATATGAAGAAATACTATAAGTTTATTAGCTCTTCAACTAAATGAACACTTGATATACAAAATTAAGTGTTTTTATGTTTACTGATGTTAGATCTTTATACCATAAGGCTTTATATTAATTTCATAACTATAGTGGTACTGTATTGAGCCTACTATAAATAAGCAGACATTTAATTTTAAAGATAATAATTTTTCATGTGTTCATAGAATTTCTGATAATTTTTTACTTCTTGCTCTTTGCCTTTAATAAAAGCTGTAATAAGTATATTTTGGAAACTGTTCATGCTGCAATTAACCTTTCTTAATCATTGATTTTCATTTTGTTCTTTGACTTTCATTCATTGTATTTCATACTCCTGTCCTGTGTAGGTATTCTTTATACTACAACAGTGATTTATTTTTCCACTTTCAGTTTAAAAAACTTTAGTGGTAACATGAACCATGATGGGTAACCATGATCATCCCATCAAGCAATGTTATTCAGATTAATATCAGTAAACCCTACATAGTGAGGGGTATTAGGCACTTGTCATTATTCAGCTCCTAGCATTTGTCAGTGTGGCAGCCATATCAAAGGCCCACCTTAATATGCAGAGAACATATTTGCTGAAACACATCGTTCAGAAAATATCAGAAGCCTTTGTGATTTAAAGTTAGATGTAGGTAAAATATATCTCACTATGAGCTGTAGATAAAATATATCTAATCATGTGCTTACAGAGACTGAAAAAACAGTGCCTTAATGCATGACATTTTTAAAGTTTTCACTAGTTAGAAATATTCCGTTATAATGTGATGTGATATCTTATCCAGATATACAGAATAACAAATTGACACTAGTATTTATTTGGAGTAATGATTTTCAGCACTAATTAAGGAAAGATGTTTAGTTATTGAGTAATTAGCAAACACCACCCCACGCCCGCTTCCCCAGGATGTCATCTGTTAGAAATTGTAGAATTCACTACTTTCATTCATGACAGGAAAGTCCTTTTTGGCTAAAGTGGCTGTTCCTCTCTGTTTCAAAGCAGTACAACAGCTGCAGTTTGAGCTTGAAGGGTCTGAGTGGCTGAGATAACATCACGAATAGTATTGCATCTCAGAAAGTGTAATTCAGCTTTCCACTTTTGGGTACTTGGTTATCAGAGGCACAGTCCCTGCAATTTCTATTGACTTTGGATATGCAGGTGTGCAACAGATTTTTGAAGCTAGGTGCTATAAGGAATTTCCCCAGAAAATGGTAGGCATTATCTTTATTTGTACTTCTTAATTGTCCAATCTCCCTCTTGAGGTATTAATGCTGTACAATAGAAGAAACAGAGCTTTTGATTTTTCCTGGTGGTTGTAAAAATACGTTTAAATTTCATCAGGACTAAAATACATGCATTAATAAAGGTATAAGGAATGATTCAATTGTGATTTTGCTCAGAGGAAACTTAACTGTTTTTTACTGTGTAGGTATTCCAAGGAGCAAAATGCAAAGTAGATGATGCTGTTCTAATTGCAAAATCTTCCTTAGTTATCTTCTCCCTCCTCCTGATCCTTCTCCCTTCCCCCTCCCCCTCATGGCTTTTTTAAACAATTATGGGCATTGTGCTCCTTAATGGTGCATAGTTACTGTAAAGATAGATGTCCTCAAATAATGAGTTTCTAATAATAATCAGAGGCAGTTAGATTAAACTGGTTTTGTATAGAAACCTTACAGTGTGAAAAAGTACACCTAAAATCCTGAGATATATTTACAGGAGCTAAGCCTATTTACAGAAAACTAACCCAATTTTATATCTGTACGTGTGTGTGGGGTGGGGGCAGTAGAGATATATTGTCTGTGTGTGCCTATGTTTTTGTCCACCTGCTTTGAAGACTTTAGAAGATTTTATTTTAGTACGGATTTCTATTTTGCTTTCTGATAACAGGGTGTGTTTTAAAATCACAACATACTAATTAGCTTCTGTGTTTACACTGGAAAGTGTGCATCCCTTCAAATGACTTCTAACCGCACTCCTCTTTCTATCTGTTGCTTCTCCCACCTCCCATCCTCCTCCCCCACTCCCTGTGTGGTTTATTACATTAGATTTGTTGCTTTCTTCCTTGTTGAGAATTTCTGAAGGCAAGTAAATGAAAGTGATAAGTATAGTAACAGATAATTGTTACTTGAAAGAGTTGTTGCTATATTGGCTGGGAATAATATCTTTCCTAACAGGTACTGAATCAGCAAGGCTGTACAATAAAAAGTGCAAAAAAGTTTAACTTATTGTTTAGAAATACATATGCCATTTAAATGGAAACAAACCCCCAAATCTCCCACATACCTTTTGGGGTTTGGAGAACAAAAGCTTACTTGTACGCTCCAAATTCCCTTGGGCCTTAATTTGCAATACCATTATTTAAGCGTGGCTGATACAAACACATTGCAGAGAAATAGAATCTCTCCTTCCTGGCTTTTCAAAGCCATTCTATGCCCTGTTCTCTCTGCCTACCCACATCCCCCAGCACCCCCTCTTCATTCCCAGCCTCTTGGTCTTACCCTGCCACTGTGAAACTCTTTTGTGTTTGAAATGTAGTAAACAGAAAAATAGTGAGCTTCTAAAAAACAGAAAACTGCCATTCTGCGTGTTTTTACCGACATCTCTACCAAGACATATGTAATTCTATCTTCTGACTAACATCAAGGCTATAATCACTTTAATATGTTGTATCCTCTACCAGGTGACCTGTAGTAGTTTATTGTAAAGACAAAAGTCCCTGATATAATAAGTTATTTCTCCTCTAAGTCAGATCTTACAGAAAATACTGACCATAAAGTGAGGAGAAACTTGTGCCCACTTAACATGCTTCTGAGGTGCCTGGCTCTCTGGATCTCATCTCCTGAGTACAGTACTGGCATTGTCAGATGCTCAACTGGGAGCTGTTCCGGAACAGAACTGGGTTTGGGTGTAATCCCTAACAGCTGAAAGTAAATACAGGCATCACTTTAACTTGATACAGCATGGAGCACTACAGCTGTATTTATTTTGCTGCTAATAAAATGGCAGCCTACTTTGTCATTAAGAAGCTTGTCTTTTTGAAAAAGCAATTGAGGTGCAGTACTGAGTGTTTGAGTTAGTGGAAAGAGCTAAGAAATAGATGAGCTGTATTCCTGACTGTGGGTGGAAGGCTGGTGAGTAATACATGCCTTGGCATAGCATCTGCCAAAACCATTTTTTTTCTTTTCCCCTGCCACTACACTGTTCTAGTTTTGAAAGGTGTAAGGTATTCTTACAAAGGAGGGGAAAAAAAAAAGCAAAAGGGAAAAATACTTCCAAGCAAGTCATTATAGCACATCTCAATGACCGTGCCTCACACTTAATTTAATTAGAAGACAACTGCCCTGAAAAACTGGTCATTTTAGTCGTAGTTAACGACTGGTTCTCTCCTACCCCCACTCAGAACTGATTATATGCCATGTTGTATAATGTAATTTCTACAAGAAAATGAAGTATGAATAGGTATTGTGTAGTTGCCATAATGAAGTTTTCATGAAAGTCACTAACTTATCATTTAACTATGCTTTAAGAGGAGAAATAACTATTTTGCTTCTGGTGGTTCTTTTTTACTATATCAAACATTTTAAAAAACCCTGGTATTGGGATATTTTCTAAATTCTTAAAGTAAAGAACTGACTGCATAGCTATAAATATGTTATTATGTGGTTAAGAAGGCACTGAAGGAAGTGAATCCTTGTATATGCATGTTTCCTATAGGATAACGATTTTCAGGAGGGATTGCTGTTGTGTTTTAATATAATTTACTAGTGTATGGTTTCTGAAATGGTATGGGTAGTTAATTGCTGGATTTTAGGCAAGAAAGTTCCTAGTTAGATGTAATATGACTTACTTGCTATCAGTAGTAAGATAATAAGGATAAAAATCATGTATGGTTTAAGGAAAAAAAAAGTCTATCTATTTGCATTTGTCCACCAAATTCTACTCGGTGATATGTTTGTTGGGCTGAGGTATTAAGTGCTCTGTGGACTGTGTTTCAACTAGTGTATGATTGACTAGGTATATTAGAGCTTTTTACTTCCTGCCAATGCAAAATTTGACCCTAGTTTTACCCTGAGATGTTTTTGCCTTTAAAAATATCCACACTTCATGAGTACTCTGGTGGGTGATAAAAAAATTCATTGTTGTTTGTGGGGTGTATCTCTGTGTTAGAGTAAGAATAACTTACTGAACTGATGTTGAATAGATTTTATTTTCATATGTTGATTCCAAAGTTCAACTATGGGAGTTGATGTATCATCTTAAAATTTTAAATCTGCATTTTATGCACTGTGTCAAAGCACCCATGAGCTCATTAAGCAGAGACTTTTTCAATTATATGTTGTGTTTATGCATGTATTTGTAGTTGACAGGAATCCTTTAGAGGTTTAGTTTGCTGTATTAATGCTTGCAATGTATTGGAGTACATAAGATATGGTAGAGATGTCAGTAAAACCATACAGTATAGCAGTTTTATGTGGTTTAGACACTCACTATTTTTCTATTTACGCATTTCAAATACAAAAGAGTTTCACGGTGGCAGGGTTAAGACCAAGAGGCTGTACTTACACATTTAGTGCTGGTTGCTTCCACTGTATTTTGGTAGCTGCTCAACAGTTCCTTGGCAAGACATCCAACCTCTAGAGGGCACAGCAGTAATCTCCTCTGCCAGACCCTCACCCGCACAATCATCTACACAAAGTTTTAGTGCTGGCACCTACAGCGAGAATTCTGCTTGTGTTGTGTTATTGTATTGCTCATTATTCCTGGAGTTTTGCTACAGTGATTTCCTTTTATTTTCTTTTTCCTTTTTTAATCTCTGGAATGTTTCTGTATTTGCTTTCTTTCCTCCCAAGTGGTGATCTTTATGTAAGTAGACTCATACCCGTTATATTGCTGACTCACAGATATTTCTTCACCTGATAGAAACATTTCTTTAGGTATACACTGCTCTTTGCTGTAGTAAAGACTACAGAACCCAGTGCAGAGCATTTGAGACTTCCACAATTAAGTACTAAAATTTCTTATGTACTAAAATCTGGATAATAAATAATCCAGGTGGGATTAAACCCAGTTAATGCTACTGCAGTCGCGTAGGTTCAATTGCTCAACCCTTTCTTTTGTGAGATACCATTTTACAGTTTTTTATTCTCCTACAGATTAATGTTATTAATGTTGATATTTATGTGAAGTCATACTTGTTCTCCAATTCAGTGTGATTCTCTACTTTAGTGTGTCACTATTAGCAATCAGGTTTTCAATAATTCAAATTAATCTGATGGTCTGCTTTGAATTTTCCTAAGATCTCCTAATGTAGAACAAAAAAGCAAGTATTCCTGAATTTGACACCAGGAATAAAGACATGCCCCAATCAGTAGTTCTGTTTTAAGACTTTATGTTTGGGGAGAAATGCCTATTGTAGAAAAATTTGTTGCATAGTGTCATTAACCATATAGACAACTATTCTTAATAGTGGTATAAGCTGGGCAATTTCTGCTTGAGAAATGGCATGAATACAGCATTTTAGCTACATATTTAATGATGAGCAATAAAGCTTTACATCA
The DNA here is from genome assembly GCA_030060385.1 of Muscicapa striata striata. NCBI lineage: Eukaryota > Metazoa > Chordata > Aves > Passeriformes > Muscicapidae > Muscicapa > Muscicapa striata. Next base: position 3,710,822 of record JAREIS010000064.1, read on the forward strand.
TTGTTGGGTTTCTACATTTCGGTGCAACATAAAAATGGAGGAGAGTTGTGGTCTTGTTTATTTTGTAGGTTACCTTGCTATGCTCAGTTCCCATTTCCTAACCTTTTCTTCAAAAATAATGCAAATAAAAGTTGTTTGGTTTATGAAGTGTATGGCGTCTGCTTTATGGGTGGTACTAGACCAAATTTTATTGGGGAAGTTTGAAAATAACATGTGAACAGTTTAGAATATTTAGGTAGTATGTTCCCATGTTGAATCAATCCCATTTGCAAAGTTTCTAATTCCTTCAAAATGTCAAAGAGTTTTTGTTAGTCTAAGAATAATGACAGTTTATGGAGATGCAGGGGAAAAATTTCCAAGACAGAATACAATCTGTGGAAGGGCTGCATCAAACTTTTATGTCTTCATCACCTATGACCAACAGATAGTTAACTTACTGGAGAAATAGCCGTGACATGGCTTTGTGATTCATCAAATCCACTTTTTCCCAGGGGGCTGAGACAGTCACAAGTGTGTCACTTCAACCTTGGCACACACCCAGGTTATCAAACTTGGTTGATCGTTCCATGCAGTGGGGTGGAGCTCTGCAGTAAAACTGCCCAACCTACTGAAACCTCAATGAAAAAAGGAGGTGTAACACTTGGAGGGTGTCATGGTCAACTCCTTTACAAACATGATCTCTGAGGGTTAGGTTTACTCTTAGAATAAGCTTCTGCTGTCATGGAAATAGGTTGGAAATATAGCTAGGGTATCTGTTCAGTCTTAAATAACAAAATTTTTTTGATGGTATAGTTGTTTACAGTCAGGCACTGGCCCTGCTGTTCAGCCTGAGAGGGAGCATTTTTTTTTGGTAACTGCTGGTAGAGGATTGGTATCGTTCAAGTATATCCCTTACTTTTGTCCTCCAAACCCAAATATTCTCGGCCTTTCTCTTCCACCCTGTCAAATTCATGGCTTTTACAGCTTGTTCTAAAAGCCAAAACAAAATCAGTCTCTATTGAAGTTAGTGGGGGAGAAGCAAGTGAGTCCTAGATCCAGAAATGTTCCCATAAGGGACACAGTACCTGGGTGCCAGTGGGGTGCCTGATGGAGGGTCTCTGCCCTCATCACCTGTGGCATCGTGGTGGCAGGCAGAGCTAACTGGCTCCTGGATGGCTCAAAATAGCAGGAACAAACAAATATGATGTGAATGTATTGATACGGTTTATAGGATTTAAAAAGAATAAAGAAAGTTATGTTGGGAAAATAATTCAAAGGCAATTTTCATGGGGAATATTAAAGCACCAAGCAAGTCCAGTGTAAGCTGAATGACAGGTCGCTGACTTTGGTTGCTGGAAGTGTGTGTGTCATGTCTTTTGTCTGAATTTAGAAAAATGTGAATTTTGTCCTTGTGGTGGAACATTGTACCCCTTAAACATAGGACAGGGGAGAGGTGTAGCAAAGGATTTTTTTCACTCTTGAACAAATGAAAGCATGAACAAAGCCACCTTGATTTTAAAATTCAGGCTTCAAATCTCTCTTTAAATCATTTTAATAGACACTAAGATATAAATCATCTAAGCAATTACATGAACAGAGGAGGAGTGGGGCCTAGCCTCAGCTTCAGCCCCAGATGTTTCTTGACTACAATAATAGCCCAGCCCAGATATTTACAGCTTAATTTCTGGTCATGTGCACTTGTCCATAAATGGGTCCTTTTCCATTTCCAGTTCAACAACTGAACAACTGATAGCAGAGCATGATTCAAATTTGAAACATGGCAAAATGTGAATAGAGACAATTTACCTTTGGAAACTTCCAAATCCATTTCCAATATTTAAAATATAAGGTAACTCTTGAACAGAGAATGATAGATTGGCCCCCTTTCAAATGATGCATTCTTCATTTTTTAGTCTATAGTTGTATATAAAATCTGGTTTTGTCTATTCCTGTTTTTAATTTTTTTTTGTTTAGCTCTGCAGTTCTGAGCAGACTCTCCCCCCTTTTAATGCTATGCCGTCTAGCATGACTTGCATTGCAAGCCAGTGCATCTAACCTCGCTGCTCTCTCCATTCCTGTCCTGCTTACTGCTCCTCCCAAACAGCCCCATTGCTTGAAACTAAACAAATTGAAAATAATGATTGGTAACCATCTGCTGTGCTGAAATTCCATGTACAGCAGTTAACTCCATTTTACAAAACAACTTCAATCTAGTGAATTACAGTGCAGTTCTTGGTGGCAGCAGATAGCAACAAGCAGTTTCGAGTTCCTCTGGACAAAGCAGTTAACGTAGGGAGCATTATGCAGAGTGCAGCATTTGGTGGTGTTGGGATGATGGGAGGACACTTGTGCCATCAGACAGCTCAGTGTAGTGCATTTGAAACTAAAGGGAGTCTGACCACGGCCTGATTGTTTTATGTGATTCATAAAACTGCTTGTGGTCTTGCAAATCTGTACCCATTAGTTTGGTTTTCTGTTTCTGCAGCTGAGCGCAATATGATCAGGGATGTGTTTGGTTTTCAGTCATTTCCACGTGGCTTTTGGAATGCCCAGTGAAAACCTCAACCAAACATTAAGTTATGTAGCTTGTCAAAGTATATTGAAGAAAAATTATTAATCATAGGTTTTCTATTGGAGAAACTTTTATTGATACAGAACTGTAACAAGAAGCACTCTGAAAAGTGATGGACTGCCAATCAGCAGACATTCAAATAATGACAGACTATGATGTAATATTAAAATAGGCACCATTATTATCTGTGTTTTTAGCTCAATTTCAATAATTTGAGTTTAGGTTATGATTGTGTGTAAAGAAAGTTGCTTAAAATGGGCAGTATATTGAGTTCAAAGGACCCATACAGTTCATAAATTCTCTGGTGTCTACTGGATTTTTCATCAGGGAGACTTCCAATAAAAATGATCTATTTTAGAAATAATATTGTTTAGTAGGTTGAAATGTGGTGTAATAAAATTAGACCTTCAGTCTTCTAAAGTTACTACTTAGATGGCACCCTTGGGATGGTAAAATGGCTGTATAAGCAGATGAATCAGACAGTTTCACTGATGGATACATTTGTCAGTCTCCGTTACAGATATAATATATTCTTATATCTGTAATCCTGACACTGTTACATCCAAATGAAATCAACATGAGGTTGTCATCTTTAAGCAAATATGTTAAGTGTTGTCTTTTGTGCTTTGGATTTGAAAGAAAGGGGCCCAAGGGAGCCAGCATCATGCAAATGGAACAAATCCCATTTCTTCTGAGCTGTGCTGTTTCCCCCTTCATGGCAGCTGGCTGTGTTATCTTTGTGTGTTTCTCTGAGTGCTGACAATTCTTTCAGTGATCTAAGTTAGGGCACATTAGAAAGTGGAAGCAGCTGTCTGTCGTTATACTGAGAGACGTGTTTGCTCTACTGCAAAGATGAAGGACCATGAATCCTTGACACACTCTCTCCCCCCTCCCCCTTTACTTTCCAACATGATCAACATTCAGACGCACAGATTGTCTGCTTGGACAGTTTTTTGTTCTGACTGACAGCATCTGGCATAGACAAATTTAAAAATACATAGCATGCCATGCTTGGAATTGGAACATCCCTTCTTTATTAATCTTCTCATTTAAACCATTCATTTACATTTCAAGAAAGGTTACAGCTTGATGTGGTTGAAACATTTATTTTAAATGAATAACCTCCTAATGAAATACCTCGAATGAGCACCAAACAGTCAGTGTTTATTAAAAATTACACCTGATTAGTATGGCCTTGGAACTGTAGTGAAGACATAAGATTTCCCCATTGTCTCAATTTAGAATAAAAAAAAAAATGTATAAGTGTATTTTTTTTTTTTTAAACCACAGAGCTAAATGACAATAGTGTTTTCACTTTCAACCCCCCATCATTTTCAAGAATACTGTGTTATAAAGCAGTAGCCTTTAAAATGCTGTTTCTCTAATTAAATCTGGTTTTGCTGGAACAATACATTTAAAGTAAATGCCTAAATAGAGCATTGTTTTGCTTTATTCTGCTAAGGCATTTATGATTTGATAGACAAGATGTTTTATGATTTGATGTAATCTCAAATCCTGTATGTATTTTTTTCCTACTGGGAAGTATTCATATATTTGTATACAGTACTTTTCTAGTAAAATAGAACTGAAATGGTGGACAACCCACTAAAATGTTTATGCACATGCACATATGCACATGTACATTCTGTGCACTCTCATCTTCATGATCCAGGTTAGCAATGCAGACATGCTTGTCTAGCATTTATGTAAAAATAATATGAAAATTGGCCATACCACTCAGAATATGGACTTGAGTCCATGAAGGGAGGGGGAAAAAAACCTCTTCTTGTACTAGACATTTTAGATGCTTTATTGGATTGCAGCTTTAACTATTTGCTGTGCATTTAAAAAAAAAACCAGAACCATCTTCCAGAAGGAGTTGGGGTTGGGGAGGGGGGGAACCCAGTATTATAATAAAATAGAGGACTGTTCAAGTGCTTGGCAGTAAATATGTAAAACAAGTATCCTGGCTTATTTAGAAAGGCAAGAGAAGCTGTAGCAGACAGGCTCAATTAACAATTGTAAGCAGGAGAGGACTTGTATTCCTTCGGTAAATGTAGGAGAGGTCATTTGCTTTAGGATAAAATCTGACAAATTTCAGATATAGACATAAAGGCTGGAATAAATATGACAAAAGATTTTCAGTTGCACATCAAGCATTTTGTATTTGCAATGGCTATTTACATTTTTTCTCAGTGAATAGATTTCTTTTTTATTAATGTTTTCCTGAATAATATGTTCTTAAATTAATTGACTGTGAAACAAGCATTTTGGGACAATATGAATTTTAATACAAAATATAATTTTTCTTCTTTTAAAAATTCTTTTAGTAATGCCTAATCTATTTTTCTTTTTCTGAAGGAAGCACTAAGATGGTAAGTTTTCAGCACAGCTTTTACTATGCTAGTTATGTGTCTTCTGAGAAGTGAAATTAAATTTTATTTTAAATGAAATCACAATTTTTCCCCTACAAACTGTTCCATTTATGTGATAAACTTCTATTTTTATTTATTTATTTCTTTAATGACTAGTTATAAAGGCTTGTACAGATATGCATCTGTAAGCAAACTGGGAATAGGTTAGAGAACACAATTCCCTGGTGTAAAAAGCAAGGTTTAGCAGTAATGCTTTTAATCTGGACTTGTAGAGGATTCGGGAGCATCCATAGATCTGCTTCAGTAATTACCATACCCCAAGTGGCACTGGAAGAGACATTTGCCTAAAAACTTGATGTCTTCATTACACTGTTTACATTTTAATTAGAAACATGAAAATTAGTGATTCATATGGACAACTATAGTTTAAGTGGGTTTGCTCACCGTCCAATAAATCAGAAGGGAAAAAAAGAAGGGGGGGTGGGAGAAAAAAGGCAACCCCACAACCTGCATCTGCAAGCAGAAAGCCCTCTCAAACCTTGCAGTTGTAATAAACAGTTTACTAGGAATCAATCATGGGAATAATGTGTTGGTATTAGAAGCTAGTTAAAATGTGGTTTGTGTTTTATCAGAGAGGAAATTTCCATGTAAATCAGAGACTGTTTTTTTAAAGGTAGGGCTAATTACAGTCGGTGCTACATATATGTGATTGGGGTGTGTGTAGGATACACATATGTAGCTTCTGTGTGTGCATAAATACGTACATTGTGGCTATTTTAAGGAGAAGTATTGGTGTAGGGATATTTTGGCAGTGCTTAGCACTACGTATGGCTGCAGAGCAGCCAGTTTAGCCTGTTTCAGTATGTCTCCATAAATACATGTAAACATTAGTATAGCTGCACACAGAGATGCATATATACAAATACACATGTGTGTGTGCACAGGGGCAAGTAAGGAGATGTGGGTAATTTCCCCCAGAATTTTGCATGTACCTGTCAGCAGCAGTGGCCTGGAGCCGCTGGGCGCAGGGGCGGTGGGGAGAAGCAGCGGTGCCTGTCAGTGTCCCCGCCTGAGTCAGCAGCATGTCCGCTGCCCGTGCCGGCCGCAGCCGCTCCGCGCTGCCCTCCCGGGGCCGCCCGCCCGCGCCGCGCACAATGACCCCTCTGTCTGGCACGCCCGAGATCCCGGATCGCACCGCGCCGGTGTGCGAGTTCAAATCCCTACTCCTGCAGGCAGAGCTGGGATTCCAGCTAATGACTCAGAGATACACAGGGTCAATGCACTGGTGATCTGGAGTACTGAGCCATTGCACCAGCTTAGTTGTACTTTTTTTCCCCCCCTCCTTCCATAACTTACTGTCTTACTCTCCACATTTCCACCCCCATTTCCTTACGATAAAAGTGATGGTATGGAAAATTGTGTTTTTTCTTTTAAGAATACTTAATGGGTTGTATTTCTTCATATTTCAGTTTGATCCACTCAATTTTTGAAAAAAAAAAAAAAATGTTTTTCTTGGGGGGACACAGGATAATTGTTTTCTATGCTATAAACTTTGTGTTATGTTAGTTCCATATATACTGTTTTGGACATTATGCAAATAATACGTGGATAGTCAATTTTTTTGAATGGGAAAGCAAGCCTTGGTAGCAATAAGTAAATCCTGATGGTTTAATATTAATGTTTTTTTTTCTTTAACCAAAAATAAGGATTTTTCCTTCTCTGTTGCTTTTTTATTGGATTTCTTTTTGTTGGAATCCTTAAGATTTGTAAGATAATCTTTTCTTCTAATTGTCGCTCTGCATTGTTATTTTCTTTATATATATATGTATATAGATATATAAATTTGCATGTATATGCTTGTATTTTTTCCTGTGTACCTGAGATTTTTAGACATGACATGATATACCTTAGAGTAAGCATTTTATAAAGATGCTTTGCATTTACCAATATGAATCACATTTTTGCTTCTTCTTCATTCAAGTGGTGTTTTTGAACCACAGAATAAGTAAACCCAGGTATGCCTTGTGGCTATTTTAGTGCTTTATGTAAGCATTTCTCATGCCAAAAATACACAATAGTGTCTCTTTTTTTTCATTTGTTTTACTGTTAAAATAATGTTTCAGTTTATGTCAAACAGTTTCATTTGATGTCAAGATTTGTTTTCCTTTTTCTTAATTTTTTATCAGATGTTTTTAGCACTGTCTCTAATTCTGGTGATAGCACTGCAATGAAGTAACTTGGGCGCACACTTTGTAGTGAGATTGACTTAGTGACAGTGCTATGTCTTCATTTGTTCTGGTTTTTCTTTTCCTTTTTTTTTTTTTTTTTTTTTGCTTTAAACACATCTCTTTGGGTCTAGGCATGTTATAAATGTGACTGAACAGAACTGTTAACATCTGCAGAGACAGAAACATGCTGCCTGCTTGTACGTACTGCAAAATTCTAATAGTTTTGTGCTATCTGTTAAATTCAGCGTGCTTTTTGCATTGTGGCACGGAACAGTTGTGCTGTGAGGGAAGCTGGCTGCCTGCCAGCCATCGACTATGAAATCCCGGGTACCTGAGAGCTTATCAGTTCTTTTGATTTGTAAAAGAAAAAGTGATGAAAATGTTGGTAAACTGCCATGAAGGTTTAAGGCTGCTGGAATAAGGAGCCGTGTAATCAGATTGGAAAATGGAGCTTGAGATTCTCTGCGTGTGAAGCAGTCGCCTGTGGACCTACGGGGATGCTGTGCAAGTGCCTGAGCTGACCACTTTGTTAGCAAATCAGCTTGTTTGCTGCAGCAGCAGGGTAGAATAGGCTAGTCCTTGTGATGGTATGTAACACAGGTAATATCTCTTGCTTTGCACAATGTAATCAGCTGGCAATTAGCTCACTCTACATTAACCTTCTTGATATTTTTCCCTTTCGTAAGACTGTGCACTTTAAACAATTAACTATAGAAAGTAATCCTTCAAGCAAATCAAAGCAATCCTTTAATTTTATCACCCTGCTGAAAAAGTATCAGGTGGTCAACTGGTCTTCATCAGCTGCTGGAAATTCTCAGGCTTACTGTAGCGTGGAGAGGTTCTTTAACCCATTCACATTTAGAAAAATGTCAAGATTTTATATTTCTCCCATAATATAATGCTGCATCGTGAAACTGCAATTGGAATTGTTTTAATGAAAAGCCTTGGGAGAGCCCTTTCATATACAGACAGCTTTTACGCTTCTGTTTGTTTAGGCATTTCCATACACTACCTCTCAGAAAGCTTTGATGACACAGCCACTTGTACTGATAATTCCACTGCTTCACCTCCAGTGAACTTGATTCACTAAGGTTGAAGAGAACAAGACTATCATTGCTGATCTTCTGCGTTGCTTTTTAATCCTCTGAAGTAACAGCCAGATAATGGAAAAACTTGTGTGATAGGCAAACTTCCTTTTTGGTGGGAGAATGAAAGTTTTAATGCCATTTGTGAAAAACTGAAGTTTCTAGCTAAGAAAAATAAAATTTAAGAGAGCAGAACATTACATGCCTTGTTGCTATTTGAATTGGCTTACCCAGCCAAGTTCCTTTGTCTCTTTGACAGTTTTGGATTTTATTACAGGCTAGAATTTTCCAGAGTCATCCTGTAAAATATGTGATTACTGATACCCTCATAATATTGTATAATAGCCATATGCCTGATATTTCATGTAAAAGTTTGCTTCTATTTCAATAATTGTTTGACATGCCTTGCTTATTTCTAAACTTAAATCACTCAACAGTTACGCTCATATGTATAAGAGCAGTGAAATTACTGACAAACATGTTACGAATAATAGTGCTGTGAATGAGCCTTATTCATACTACGTTATATGAAAATAAATATTGTTGGTAATTTAAGTCTGTAATAAATAATGATCTGAAACTTCTGTCCAGATATTTTGTTTAGAAGATGTTGGAAATGGTCAGCAGCTGCTTTGCCACGCTCTACAAAAAGTCATTTAATTGAATTCCAGTAGATCAGAGCAATAAACTGAATTTATAATATGTGATCAGTTTTTACCAATGATATCTGTGAAAGCAGTATTGACTGGCTGTGTTAGTCATCTTTTTATCTCTCTTTGAAGAATGTGAGCATGTTTTGAAAATACAAAGCTAGATCCTACTAATCATATTGCATTTATCATATTTAATGTTGGCTTTGGCTCAGTTTTAATATGTATAAAAAATCTGGAATTTATGTGCACATCTGCTTTTTGTGTGTCCCGTTTAAAAAAAAAAATAACCTGCATACATCATATGCTGCAAAGATCTACTTTATATTCTTTTAGAGGACAAACTCCATTAGATATGCACTTACTGTACATTGGATTGTAAATCTTACAATTTAATGGTAATTCAGTGAGCAGTTATTGCTTCTGTGGCCTTTTTTCTTTCTTTTTTGTCCCATCTCACTTGTGAAATAGGGTTACCCTTTACAAGTGTCACATCCATAGATTCATCTTTTGTACTCTATAGTTGTTCCTAGTGCATCATTCTAAGTGAAAAGAAAAATAGGAAGCCAAAGCACAGGAGGGGCATTGGGGGAGGGAGGTCTATACATAGAAATACAGCATATAGCAGCAGAAAGACCAAGGCAGTTTAGCATCAATCTAACAGATTAAAATTTTGCTGTAAAGGTACATTTTCTTTAACCTCATTCTCATTCGTTTTCCCCTACCACTGTAGTTGGTGTTTGAATTCCCAGGAAGCAGAAATGGTGTCTTAATGATACGAGCCTTTTTGCCTCGCTTACACTGCTAATACTCTTATCCCTTTCCTGATATGAAATACTTTTTGCAGAAACAATATACACATTTGTAAAGAAATTATAAAAGGATTCTCCTTTTGAAGATAATGAGTTCTCTTCAGGAACTGCAGGTTACGTGAAACACAAATGAGCTCTAAGTGGAGGGATTTAAAGTCCTGCTACAGCATTTAATTTCTTGAGGAAAGGAGTTCAGTTCAAGGTTAGCCTGTTATTGTGGCACTGGCAACTACTTCTCTCATTCCCGTTCTTCTGCCAGCAGTGCTGCACAAAAGGCAGTCATTTTTATTTAATACGTAGGGAGGTATTAATCACTGCAGTGTTTTGTCGCAAAAATTTGTCTGATCAAATTCATTGTTTCACCACTCACAACAATAATAGGTGTTTAATTACTCAATAAGAGCAGTTTATAGATTCCATTTTTCCTGTTTGCTGGACAAATGGTATTGATTTTGTACTTTGATGCAACATGAAACTGTATTAAACACAATTAGAATTCTAAAGCTGGTAATGTGTGTCAGTTATGGTAATTGAGCTCCTTGCAAAAGAAATTGCATCTTCCAAATTTTCACTACATTTAAATTCCCAAGAGGAGAAAAGATCTTTAAGAACATTCCTTTTATTGCATGATCTCTTATGTCTTTTCTCTTGTTTTTCACTAGCATTTATGCTTGCTACAAACTTTACATATTCAAGGCAAATGGTTTATGTAATATTTTTTCAGTTGATAGTCCCTTTATAGTGGTAATAAGTTGTACAGATTCCAACCTACTCAACAATTTTACCATTGTCTTATCCTACCTTCATGCCATACTTACAAACAATATACCTTTTGTGAAACATAAAAATTATGTACCCCAAGCTTGAGTCTGGACAGTAAAATTTATGAGGCTGGAAAGACAGTCGACTTTTGCTATTTTTCCTAGAGCTCTCAGTTTTCTTGAAAAGATGGCCATTACACCACATATGGATTTCCCTTTTACTTTCTTTATTTTTATTCCTAGTGATAGTTATTATTATGCTGTCATTCACTACATGTTTCTGATGTATCAATACCTGCATAGACTTGAGTTTTTTCTTTGGGTAGAATTTTAGTGGGTTTACAAAAGTTGAATTGCCAAAATGATTCTTTACTGTTTCCCTTGTGGTCAGTACATTTTTAATTACAATTCTTTTCTACTACTGGTGCTTGTGTAACAATTTTCAGTTGGGAGTGTTTAATGTTTTCATATTGTTTGCTTTTGTTTCTAAAGCATCAGAATTAAACAGCATGAATTGTAGGTGAGCATATTCAAGTATCTATATCTGAATCAAGAAAAGAAGAAGAATTTCTGTCAATGCACATTTCATTTTACAAGCTAGCTTAAGTAACCAAATCTTATGATGTTTGTTGTTTGTTGACTTCAAGCTTCTAGGTAAATAAGTTAGTGTACAATTCCTAGTTTTTCTTCTTCTTTAATTTTATTTCTAGGTTCTGCTTATAGCCTATATTTTTCCTCACTTAGCTCAGGTTGAATATTTCTTAAAAATACAGACAGAATTTCTGAAAAATGTTCCATGATTGAAAAATTTTTGAAGAAAGCATGTTATGCCTAGTAATATCTGTGCTAAATTTTTCCTGCATCTAAACACTTGCAAAGTAGAGAAAGAAAATGCATTTATTTGAAATATTCATTGAGTTATGTATGAAGGTGTGGTGTGTGCTTGTTGGGGAGCATGGTTAGTATCAAGAAACATCTATTGTATAATAGCCAGTTTTAAAAGCAAGGCATACTTTTGTTCCCTTCTTTGGGGATCTGTTCGTATTGCAGTTTCACAAAACGTGTATTAATGTACCTATATTCATGATTTCCAATTCCTGATTTAAACTTAGCTTAAGAACTTCAGTGGGACTACTCACGCTTAAAGATATGCTTAAGTGCTTTGCTGAGTCAGACTTTATACTGGGTGGACCTTCTTTTTTCTCCTTTCAGACAAATTATTTCCTATGTGTTCTGAATAACTTGGATACCAATGGCTCATTCAATTGTTTGTGTTTTAGGCAGTGAGTTAGGTGTTCTTTGCTTTATGAAAATCAATACAAATTTCAATTACACAAACAGCAGGTGAGACATTAAAATTAAAAGGATGTAGGATGCACATTTTAATCTGTAGTGATGTCTTAGCTATCCAGATGTTATGGGAAAATTGAATAAATCTAAGTGGGATTCTGAATAATTGAATATATTGTTCTTATTTATTTGGATTACTGTAGCACTTAGAGGTCTCAACCAAGATGGTGACCTTGTTGTGCTGGTATTGTAAAAACATGTAGTGAGAGACTGTTCTGCGTCAGAGGGGTTACATTCTAAATAGCTGAGACGAACAAAGGTTAATAGGGACACAAAGAGGCGCTGAAATGTGAAGAGACTTGCCCAAGGTCATATAGCAGGTCAGTAGCAGAGTCGTGAGTTAAGCCTACATCTCTGGACTCCTATGCACTAGATTGCTTCTCCAATGATTAAACTATCTGCCTTTAATAGCTATTGAGGGAAGTAATTGTCTTTGATTTAGCAGGGAATTTTGGACACTGATATTTGTCTGCATTTCTACTTGGTTTTAGCATGTCATAGAAAATCTAGAGCTATTATTCAATAATACGGACAGAACATTAAAAGCATGATTCTCATTTTGCCTCACTTATTGCAGATTTTGCAGATACTTCCAGAGAGGTGGATGCTGTTTCATAGAGTGCTAGCTACAACTGCTGGTGTTTGTTGCTGACTTACACACCTATTTTTGCTTTATGTAAAATCAGATGTAGGGCTAGCCACTTTGATTGGCTCTCAGGGAATAAAGTTTTAATTACTTTGAACCAAGCTGTCCTGAAGCCTGTATCCTCCTTATGACAGTTCAGTTCAGAAGCTACACTGCTTCATTTCAGTAACTTTATTACCATTTGGCTCAGAGATTGCTATTTCGCCTTGGCCACAGATTTCATCAGTTGCCCGGTTCACCTTTGTCCACACTATACTTGTGAAATGACCTGCTCCTTTAGTGCTTGTCAATAGTAAATTGCTGCATCCTTAGTGTCCAGGCTGAAGCACAGTAAAAAACACAACTCTTCATTAAATTACTGGGTTTTACACTAATTTTTTTTGGATTAAACCTGAATGTGAAAAGTCTTAATTACCATTTAATACCAAGTAATTAAAGCACTGGCCAGGGTCAACTATGTAAAGCATATCAGTTTGAACTGCCACCTGATTAATAGGCTTGGTGATATAAAAAGTTCAGCACAAAAGCATGCTCTGCCAGGGTCACTGCTTTAACAGCTGTAGAAAGTGTAGTTTTTGCTGTAATTTGGGTCTAACAATTGGATCAAAATAATATTTTGGGAGGTGTTCATGGTTGGCTTCTCCACTGTGACATCAGGTGAATTATTTGAATTTGACATCAGTTAATTTGCTTTTGTAAGATATATTGATGAGCAAACTGATTTGGCTGAGATATTTCCTTAATTTCATTTACATTCTTCAAAATGAACAATCAAGTAGAGTTTTTTTCCCAGACTTGTCCTCCAGATCAAAGTTAAGTTCAGGAAGGTAGTAATGTGCATCAGTTCTGTGTCTATATTTTCATCTGTTTGCATACAATCATTGATTTATTGTAGCTCAGGTGCTGTCTGCACTTTGGCTTGTGTTTGCCTGGGAGTGTGTCCACAGACTAATACCAAATAGCTGGCTTAATAGCTGTATTTTATATCCCTGTACATACATCTGTATCTATATATATATACATATATATGCCTCCCAGTATTGCATTCTGTTCTAAAAGCTTTTCCTGTGCCGTGCTTAGCCCCAGAGGCTCTGGTCTGCAGGATCATTTGAAAATTGTGCTGTGTTCACATTTAATATGGTGGTGTTTTGTTTTGTTTTTTAAACTCTTAACAGTTTATTGATGGGGCCTGAACAAACTGCTGCACCTTCAGAGGACTCAATTAGCTTTTGCCAGGCTCAGTGTGTGTGCAGCAGGCAGCCCATGCATTAGCAATTGCAGGATGGGAGCTATAATGATTTTCACCTACTGACGGCTCTGTGAGCATTAATTTTGACAACACCCTACAAAGTAGGTAAGCGTGGTTATCCCCACTTTATTACTGAGCCCACCAGAGGAAGGATTAAAGTCTCGATCACACTGATAAGTGTGCATGTACTTAGCTCTAAAACAGTAGGCAGACCTATGTATTTAACTGAAGAGCCTTTTTCAGCAAAGTTGAGGAAATATGTTTTGAGCTAATTTTCTAAGTGAGAAGAAGATTTCCATGTCAAAGCTATATTTTGGGTCTGGGATACTTGATTCCAGCTTAGTTGTTCACACTGCAGCCCACCACTTTCAAATGAACTTCCAATTCTTGTTTTTATTAAGTACTACAATGATTGCTTAAGAAACAATAGCAAAATTCTTAGCTGTCATATTTCCAGTGAAGGCTGCTGACAGTCGTGTTTTTGCTGTGAATTCACTTCAGTTTTGATGTTAGTGTGGATCAGATGTTTTACTTTGCTTTTCTGTTACAGTTTTTTAATGCAAATTTTGTATTGAACTATGTTCTGTACATTTGTAACACACAAAGTCCTTAGATGAGATTCAGGTCTCTGTATTGGGTGCCCCACTTCTCTGTAAGAGCACGTGGGAAGAGGATGCAGTTAAATCCAACAGAGGTGAAGTCAGGAGAAACAGTTCTGCCTGTTCTGGAAACCATGGCTGTGGCAGCTCACCTAGCCATGAAAGGGGCCAATGTGCTCTTCCTTCTCCCTGGCTGGAGGTGAATCCCCCACTGCTCTAGGCAAGCCGAAATTCCCTTCAGTACTCTCTTGGGCACAGACTGCTGGCTCTGGGGGCTTACATGCAAGTTTTGCAGGAAGCTGGGATTCATTTAATTCCATCCTCTGTCCTGAGCTGCAGGAACTGGTTTGTGTCCAGCTCTACAAATGGAGCACTGCATGGGCAGCTCAGGACCATATTGCACATGGAGCCGTATGGGGCTGGCACAGTTGCTGCTGAGCTCCTGTTCCTTTCTCTCCGGATGCTCATAAAGCTCTCCTTTAATTTGTCAGCTGTGGAGAGCACATTTAAATAACAAACAGGAAATCCAACTTCCTTTCTGTTTTGTTTTGTTTTTTGGTTTTGTTAGGTTTTTTTGGTTTTTTTTTTTTTTTTTTTTTTTTGTTTTGTTTTTTTTGTTTTGTTTTGTTTTGTTTTTCCCCCAAAGTTTGCTCATGATCTGTTGCTGTTAAGGATAAATGCCCCTGCTAGATGGGAATAAGAACGCTGGTGTATGTTCATGGGCTCTGAGATAGCATTCAAAGCACTTACAGGTTATTTTGTTAACCATATGCTTTCAGTTGTACTTTTGAAACAGGACCTGCACAACAATAAATTGAAACTTCAACTTTCACAGTATTTCAGGTTTTGATAAATAGACACAGCAAGCCTAGCTATTTTTTAATATTCCTACTACGATGAAATAAGTTTAGCTGAATGATTCTGGAGAGATGAACAATTTTGGCATACTGAGCAAGGAAAAGGAAACTGTGTGATGCTAAGTGATTCACTGATTAAACTAGAGAAATTATGCCTCAGGCTGTGCTGTAGTTGGACTTTCCTATAAAACTGTGTTCTATTCATAACATAGCTGATACACACGAAGCAATATAAAAATGTCAGTCATTCAAATTCAGGCATTTGTACACACATTTCCAAAAGTCTTGCCCTATTTTTCAAGTACTAAAATAGAGGCTGAGAAAGATGCTTGAGTAGTACTGTGATACTGTAATCTAGCAGACAGTGATTCTTGTGGTAGTCAGATGAGATTACAAGGTGATCTTGTAAAAGGGTTAAATTTTGAAAAGGTAGTGGGGAAAAACAGAAAGGATTTATTAGTGTATTTGAAATTGTTTTCTGTTCAGACAGTAGAAGATTGATGACACAGCAGTAGCATTCTTTTTTACACTGAATCTAGACTTCTCAAGCATGTTCATATTTTCTGGCAGAATCTGTTGGAAATCTGTCCACAGAGCTCCAGATTATTACAGCTGAAAAACTTAGAGAAATAAGTGTCATGATAAGAACTCATTGTTTTCCAAGACTTAGTTTGACAAGTTCAAAACAGCCCTCCTGTGAATACATGACAAGAGTCTGAAAAATTTGAGCTCAGCTTCTCTGTCTTTAACCATGCTGATTCTTTGCTCTCAGATATTTAAATACTAGCCACTGGTTTAAAAGTGTTCCTAGTGAGCACTTCAGTAGGAGTCTATGTGTGAAAATGCTCTACAGAGTCCCCCAGCTGCATGCGAACCAAACTAAATGACTAGCAACAGTGTGGGGTTTGGTTTTTTATGTTCTGGAAAACTCTCCCATGGACAGACCAGCTACATGACATTTCAGCCTGCTCTGAGAATGTGAAGGCTAGTAACTGGAAGAAAAAAAAAGATAATTATGATGAAGGTTGATACCCAATCTAAATAAATACTTGAAAGCTCTTTAAGAGTTGCAGCCTTTTGAATTTTTCAATGTGGAAAACTATTCCATGCAAAGTAAGGTGCTGAATGCTGATGTATTTCCATTGAGTGACATGAGCCCATCTCAATTCTAGTACCTGCTTGACACAGTTTAATGAAAGAAGAAGAAAGAGTTGGCTGAACAAAACATCGAATTGTTTGGTTCTATTAAGAAATGTCACCATTTTCTAAGTAAAACTACTAAGCCATAACCTGCATCTTTTCTTTCACCTTGGTGTATGTCAAGGGTAAAAGTTCAGACCAATCCTTTTCATGTATATAATCATGGAGTGCAATTAATTACAATCTAGTTCTTTTAAAGAGTCCATTAAGAAATCATACCAGATGAACAACTGCTAAAGTAGAAAATCTGCTGCATTAAGAATCACAGGCTTGCTTATAAACTTTATATAGCATTTACCAACACTTAGAAAAACATTAAGAGTAATTTATGTGTTATGGCAGTATTCACAGAAATGAAAATTAGAGGAAAAAGTAACATAACTATACCAAGCTGGTGTCCCTCTCATTAAGAGAGAACATTGACTGTCACTGTGGAGCAAGGAGAGCCTTTGCATGATCTTATGTCGAAATGGCTGATGTTTAATAATGATTTACAAATTAGTAAGTGACCACATGGTACTGCAATGTAGTCGTTTGAGCGGAAAAAATATTTTGCCTTCCATTAAAAGAATACAAAATAGTAGAACCCCAAACTAATTTATTGTCTTAGAGGGAGATAAACTAGGTCTAAATAAGTTATCTGAGTTCTGGTATAGCACTGCAGCTACCACAAAGCAGCCCTAGTAGGCTGCTCACTAAAGCATTGGAGAGTTGAGGCCCACTGGCCATTGCAGGCACCTAACAGTGGGTGTATTAAGCAGGGATCTGGACGAGCGCAGTTAGGTAGGAAGATATGTCTGAAAAAAAATGTACATTTACAAACATGACTGTAACAAGAGCCGAGCAATCTTAGATTGAAGACCTGCCTGCCTGTCTCTTGGTATAGGTCAGTAGTGGATGGCAGTGTGAAATGCCCCATTGTGGGACTCTGCAGGAGCTGTAGACTTTGAGGCAGGAACAGGGTGCACTCACACTGCCACAGGCTCTGCAGGACAGGCTGCAATGCTCAGCTGGGTGTTTCGTTTCCAAAGAGATGGAACTATTTGCAGTGTGTAAAGCCACTGGATGAGAAATAGGGAAGTTTTAACTGACTGCCATAATATCTAGCCATTGAAGCAGGTTTAGGGAGAGCCTTTTTTTAATTCAGGGGACAAATGTTAGCTATTAGCTGGAAATATGCTAATGAATCTAATAGGAATAAAATAAGAAAGGATTCCATATAAATGGTTCAAATGATCACATTTAATAGGCAGTGATAATCCTTCTGTAGTTTTTTTTGATCACTGCCATCTTCTAGAGAAGTAATATTTTTCCAGTGTCAAATTTCATATTTCATTGGAAATGTCTTAACATTGTAATTTCCAATAAATTTATGTAGACTTTTTCATAGGAATGCATACACTGCTAATGAGTACTCAGAAAGTTTTTAAAAGGAAAAAAAAATTACTAAAGTAGAGCCTTCCAAGACACAGTCTTCATGGAATCACTCAGTGGAAAGTCTTATGGTACCTCAAAAAATGTTCTGCCAGAAGAAAATACTGTATTTAAGGCAGAGATAAGAGAATGGGGAAAGAAAAAAGTGTGTTGATTTTTTTTTGTTTGGTTGAAGTTTTTTTTTTTTTAAAGGCTCAAAAGTATAACTGGTATGATGGAAATAAAGAGAGCTGCTGTATCCCAGCAATATTTTGTGACCACTGGAAAGGGCTGAGTGATGAAGGCAAAGGTTTTGCTGTGGTTGTCCTTTGTCTGAAAGATCCCATGGTCCTGTTCATGGGGTGCTTGACAGGGAGAGCATTTGTGGGACACTGTCTGTGTCTTTTGAGGGTCGCCTTTGCACTGTCCTCACTCTCTCACTTGCTCTGGGCCTTTTCCTGTCTCGTGGTGGTGGTTGTGGTTGATGTTGAGGGACAGAGGAAGCAAGTGCAGTTGTGTTTGTGAGAGTGGTACCTCTGTTAAGTCATTTGCTGTTGGAGAGAGGCCTTGAGCAAATGTTTGACTGGAAGAAACCATCACGAGTTAAGTTGCTCTTGTATCACTTCAGTTGCTTTTCATCATTTGCAAGATGGCTTTTTAGGAGCAATCTTTGTGTTCCTTATACAATAAAAGCCTTGTTGAAGAAAACTGTGTTTCAATGGGGTTTAAATAAGTAGATAAAGAAGCTTCAGCTTTTTGAAAGTGAGATTTCCCCCCTAGGTGGAGTGCAGCCATGTTAATGATTCCCTTTCAGCATCCCTGGTGTAGAGTACTTGAGGAGGTTGATTGGTTGGCGGGGGTTTTTTGGTGTTTTGTTTTGGGTTTGGTTTATGGGGTTTTTTTTACATGCTAGGCCAGGTCGTTTAATTAGGAAAAAGCAGTTAAGTTTTCAGCACTGCACATCTTCCTTTTGGTCAAGTCTCTTGAAATCTGTCTTCTTAAAATGAAAGTTTTTGTATCAACTGAAGCCTGGTGCTTTGACAGTCATTAGAATGTGAAGTAATGATTTTATTAATTACTGATGACAAAAAATTTTCAGTAGCATTTGAATGCATTGTGGAAGCATCAAAAAATAATCCCTAATATGCTACTGTGATTTACATTTCCAGGTATTATTAAATATTAAGAATTGACTCCAAGTATATCAGAATTAGAAATCACTTTGCACAACTTTTATGTTTCACTCTTCTAGCAAGTTGGTAATTGGAGTATTTAACCTTACTCTCCCTCACCATATTAGAAAATGCTATTTTTTTAACAATTAAAAAAATACTGAAGCAGATCAAGCAGTTTTTTTGACAAAGAGCTTAAAACACTCTTGCCTAAATTCCACAAATAAAAAAGCCAGCTAAATTATCACCCTGAGCAGATTTGCACAGGGACCTCAGTCAACCTTTATAAAGGATAATTACACTGGCGTTTTAACATGGGGCAAAGGAAATGATAAAATTAGGGCATAAGAGACACTGTTCCTATTTTGAAAACACAGTAGAATAATTGGTAAGAGATTTTTATTGCTGTTTTGTTATACAGAAGGATTTTTTTGCTTTCACATGTTTGAATATTTTTATCAGGCTCTTAAGCCCTGTGCTTAGTGGTATGAATCTGGGCAGAGATTTCCCAATGAATTAATAGTACATTTTTGAAGCTGTGGATGTTCGTGGGTGTTTTAACTCTGCTGCTCCAGTCACATCTCCCCTCACTAACTCTTATCTTCCGCCTTATCTTCTTTGCAAAAATAGATTTTAAATTAATTTTTAAAAATAATCTAAAAAAAATAAATAAAAGAATAGAATTTTTAAATATAGTTATTCATGTTTATACTTTTTAAGGTTTCCTGTGATTAATTTAAAACTCTTCAAAATTGTTTTGTCAGGAGTTGTTTCCTGCAGAATAGAGGCATGAATTCATAGTTTTGTTTTGGTTTATTTTTCAGGATTTGACAGAATTTCACCTAACACTCTATCCAAACCTGCAAGCTTCACTTAATTTCAGCCCCAAATTACATCATTCGACCCTAGGAGAAGTTTCCTCCATTTCAACAAATCGAGCCCAAGTTTGTGTGACAGTGGATAGATGAGGTGAGCTGATGAAGGTCTGGGAGGCATTGCAATCTGAGTGGCAGGTGAGGCAGCTCTCAGTGAATGGATTTGAAGGACTAAATGTGAGGGTTTAGGAAAGGAGGAATTGCCATAGTGGATTACAGCTGAAGTCCATCATGAAAATATCTCAAGTTTGTCAGTAGCTATCAGAAAACATATTAGAGAAAGGTGTATGGAAATCATGGTAGCAATCAAAAACAAGCTGTGTGAGAAGAATTCTATCAATTAAGTCTAGATCTGTTTCACAAAATCTGTGCTTTCTAAAATTTTCTATTGGTAATCTTAACCAACAGCAGTTTATTGTGATATCATTGAATTGTACGCACATCATCAGACTGGTATGAGTTTTCTTTTCCCATTTTTTTCCCCCCAGCTCTGGATTAATGCAGTTAGACAATGCATTCCCTGTGAACTATGAGTTATCTGTCAGCAGATACTGAGAATAAGATGAAGAGCAAGGACTATTTTTAGTGTAATCAAACAGCTTAATTGAGTTTGGGATATTTGCTTTGAGTTAGTTATAGTGGCAGGAAAAAATTGTAGGGAAAGCTGAACCTGCTTGTACTAAAATTTGCCCTCAATATGGATGCTCTTACAAGGACTGGATAGCTGCAGAGGACTCACTTACATTGTAAAAATATACATGATTCATTTCAATTGGTCTTTTAAGTTTTTAAAATCACATTTGTCCTCTTGCTGCACTGTTTTTGCCAGTGTAAAGATCATAGTTTTATTTGATTATATTTTGGTAATCTGTTAAATGAGACTGGGTCACCTTGCACCATGCAACATTTCACTTCACTGCTAAAACTTAATGCCATCTTTTTATCTTTCACTGAGTGGATGTCAGAGGACACAGCATTAATATAAGACAGGCATCTCCAATATTTCATGAATGGCCTTTAAAAGAAAAAACCCTCAAAAAACAAACCTAGGAAGTAAAATTGACACTAGGCTAGTGAATTTAGTCACCTTTCTCAAATGTTGAATGGTTTTCCATTTCCATTTTCCATTTCATCTTTTACAAGACCTATTCTTTGTCAGGCAAGGCTATTAAAAAGCACAGGTGGTTTCCATAGATTGAATATATTGTTTTCCTCATGGGATGGGGGGGTGGAATTGAGAGATTTCCATGGAAAAGTGGTCCAAAACTGAAGATAATATCCCAAAATAAGACCTGTAACTTTTTAGCAGATTAGAGTTTGCTATTAAAAACTGGAAGACCTGGGCTTTGGTGCCTTTTTGTGATTTTTTTGTTTACTTCACTTTCAGTGCCTGTAAAATTAGTCTATACTTTCCAGCTCTATAGGAATGTCAGGTAGGTTAAATCAGGACTTAATAAAGCATTCTAAGAAAGTGCTTGCTACTAGTAAATTATGGAGTATTTGCCTCCTTTTTTTTGTCTATTTGTCAAATGTGCTATTCCAAAATCATGTGGCAATATATACAGATGTGAATAGCGATGTGTATATTTATACTTCTTTATATTATACATCTACAAATTTATTTAGCTGCATCAAACTGTTGGGTTAGATACAACTTTTGGTAGCAGTTTCTCTGCATTCTAATTTTTATATGTAGTAGGAAATACTTAATGCTTACCTGCTAAGACATGTGAAGGTGATTATTTTTTGCATTATCTGATACTTAGGGGTAGGAGAACTCTTGTAAAATTCTGAATATAATGTCTAATCCTTAACTGGACTAATTGTGCCATTAGATTAAGGCATTAGAGAGAGGGATAGCTATGGTGGCGTGTAGGACTTGAGCAGAAATAATCATCTTATAGTCCGGATCATGTACTGAGAGGAGGCATTCATGCTTCAACTCTAAATACACATGTCCAAAATTTGATTAGGCTACTAGTGGAAATTGGTATCTAATTTATATGTAGTAGTTTGGGAAAACAAGAATGGAGGGGACCTCTAGGATCATCAGTCCCATCATCTGTTGCTGCAGATAGCATGCCATATGATTTCTTCCCTAAATTTGTTGGGTTCCATAGATTTATGGAGCTCCATGCTTAGAATTGATTATCTCCACAAAATTTATATTTTATTTGGCAAAAATCAGTGTTAATGATTTCACTTACATTAACATAGTAGAAATTTAGCTAGATATACTGGTTAGGTGAACAGTTTGATGGAGTTATTTAGTTCCTAGTTTCTAAAATAAGTGTGTAAAAACTGCCACCATTTTTTTCCCTCCTTGCAATTCTGCTGTTTTTTTAAGTTCAGAACAAATGCAGATCTACCCTCAGTATTGCCCCCCCTACCCCAGGAATCAGATGGTTTTAACAAGGTCCTTGGTTTCTCTATAAAACATTGGCTAAGATAGGTGGCTTTCCAGGCAGATTTTTGTGTACTAACAGGTGACCTTTGCCACAACCAAATGTCACTGTTAAATTTCCTCAGCCCTTTAGACTCAGTAACTATGGGGGTTTTGTTTTGGTTATTAACGTGGATTCTTTTTAATTAACATAAGCTAATGTAAAAATCTCTCACATATGACAATATGTAGATTTGTGGCAGTCCTGAGAGGACCTTGAGTCCATAAACCAGTGGCTTTATTATGTAATGCTGCATAAATGCTGTATTTTCATCTGTGACAGATATAGTCTTGAACCTGTATTTTTCATGTTACTTAACCGTTTCAGAACATCATGTGTGAGAGAACACATCAAAATGGAAATTGCTTCTAGAGAGGCAGCAATAAATATTGGTTTGGTATATTGCATTGTTGGGCTCCATGTGTTTCAGGATGTTCTCAATTCTCTTGCCCTAATCAACACTGTAAATATATGCTGCGTTTTCTGGTCATCCATTTGTTGGATTAACAATTTGGACCTTGCAGTTTCTACCATATGTTTTGATTCTTTACTGTATATAGTCATGGTTATATAAGAGCGTCCTCTAACAAAATTACTATGAAATCTTCTGTCTTTTCCAGATGTTCAAAGAAGGGCAAATCATGTAAATTATGTGCATTATATGTATAGTTCCCTTGTAGGTACTTTAATATAGTTCACTTGTAGGTAGTTAAATTGGGAAATATCTTTACATTCACGTGAAAGTCTGAATCCCTGTGACAGAAATTTGCTATCTTCCCATTTAAATATTGGGAGAGATTGTGTTTTGTTTTTGGCAAGGTACTTATTGTTTAATTTCCAGCAGGGATTAAAATAGTTCATAGTGTATAATTGAAATACATCAATATTTGTGGTGATATATTATGTAAAAAGAAAAAAAAAAAACTAAGCAGGGCAAATATATCTGACTCTGACAATTTTGGAAGTTTTAGACAAAGTTGTTGGCATATTGCTTTTATTGAATATTCCTTTAAAGGATTTTGCTTAAGTCATTTCTCCCTTAAAATCTTCATAAACAAATAGTACATGTCCTATTTTTTATCCACTTTCTGCTTTATGCTGTTGAGTTAGAATAGAATCATAGTTCCCCACCTTGTCTTTCAAGTGACCATATTACTGTCATGGCCATGAAATTTATTTAGTTTTTGGGCCTTTTATTGTGTCAGTGATACCACTGTGTTTTGTGTGGAGCCTGGGTACTCTTATGAATGACTTTCCAGCACCAGACAGAGTATATCCCAATTTCCTATGGTATACTTTCCTCTGTGGATCAATATGGATTTTAATTAACATCCTAACAAAACTATAGTTGTGATCAAAGGTCACTCTCCCTGTGTATCTTGCTGGGAACTTGGTCCTCAGCAAGTTCCTGTCACACCAGACACTATCGTAGAACCATAGAACAACCATAACTGAAATAGCTTTTCATTTATCCTGAGGCAAAGATGCTTTTTTTTGCTTTCTTTCTTCTTCTGTAGATATGCACAGAAGTTTGTTAACTGGGGGGATGGAGCTCCAAATCTACTATAAATATCAAAGGTGACTTGACAGAGATTCTTGGAAGAAAATTCCACCATACTTGGAATGCAGTGATACTGTTTCCTTCAACTGCTTTTCCACATTGCATTACATTAATAATCGCCTTGCAGGTTTCTTGGCAGATGAAGAGAAAGGGAAAGTTGGATGATGATTTTGAATGAATGAGGATGAAGATGAACTGTTAGCCTTAAAGCTTGTATGAGGTAGTCGGAACACGAAGAGCTGTGAAGTAGGTCAGTACTTTTCTCTTCTTTTTGCATCAGTTGTTCTGCTGAACTGCTTTTACAAATGTTTAGCTTATATTCACACATAGCATTGGTATATCTGTGTCTCCTCCTTGACTGTACACAATATGAGATTATTTTCAGCTGTTTTATCCCTTCTGTCATGTAGCTTTTGAAATCTCTTGTGCTAATAAGCATCTGATAGATCTCACCAGGAGTCTTGGCTTTATCTTTAGTCTTTCTTCATTGTAACAACTCTGCCTACAGTACATACTGTTCACAGGGTAGATCCACATATTGCTGTTCAGCTGCCAGGCTCTTGAGTAATAAACCCTGCATTTCAATTCTGAATGAGTGTAAATTATAATTTTAGGAGTGTTCTTCCTCTGACAGAAGACAGAGTCCAATGCCACATAAGGACTATGGATGAAGAGTGCACAGCAGTCTGGAAAATGAGTTTATCACTGATCAGTTGCTTTCAGAAATTGCACCTTATCTGACAGTTTGTTCTTCAAGTAGAAGAGCTTTTATAGTGCTGGTTCTTTGGTTTAGAAACTTGGACATTTGGTCCATGATGCCATTTCTTTCCAGAGTTCTGTAACAGTTCTGCTAAATAAACAAGTTAGCATTCAACACAATTTCAAGTTATAAACAACCAACCTAATAACCTTACTTAATCCAGTTAGAGTTTGAGATGTTTTGTGCTCTTACTTAGACTTAGAGAAGTTACTTACTTAGAGAAGTTGAATCCAGTATTAAGCAAAGCCAGAAAGCCCATTTTCTTTTACTGCATTGTGTTTTAATGTTCAGTTGTCTAAATATTGCAATATTGTTATTTGCCCTAGGTGTCATTAATCAAAGTGCTAAATTTTATGCCTCTTATCATTTTGCTTTCTGAAACTGAAATATGGTGCCCTATTCTTCCCATGTTGCAGTACCCAGCAATTCCAGGATTTTCACTTGCATTCTTTAAAACTCACAACTAATGTTTCCCACTATGAACAGACAGACAGCATTATATACAGTGGCAATGGGAAGGAGCTCCCTTTAAATAAATTATATTAACCTCTCATTAAATAAATTATAATATTAATAATGTTGTTCATTATTGTTGTCTATGAATTTCACTCTATATGTGTTTTCTGGTAGCACTTTAAAAATTGTCACCAGTTACCTGCATTGATTAAAGAAAGTAGTGATACTGGTGTGTTATAACATGGATTGGAATCTAATTAGGTACCCTTTTCAGTATCTGCATTATTGTTGTCATTAAATCCATTAGTCTTGAGAATAAAACTTTTAAATTGCTCAATTATTTAGAACTTATACTTTTGCTCAATACTTTTGCTTTATTGGATATTACTGTCAGCAGTGCTGTATCTAGTAAAAATACTGTGGATATACCATCACAAACTTAGATGTCATTTTATTAGGACATGCTGCCTCAGCAGAATGAGAATATTAATCTAAAAGAAGCGTATTTTTTTTCCAAGCAACATAAACAAATCTATCCTACTTAGAGCTGCAGTGTCAATATTTTACACTGCCTGTGTTGACTTATTCATTGTAGTTTTTGGCATATGGGATAACTGAAGATTCCAATTCTGGCCTTTCATTTTAGGCCCGTTCAGGGTATTTCCGGCACTTATCTGAGATTATTTTTCCAGCCTCTGAATAGTTTTCAGATATAATAAATGTACATCCTGAAATACCCAGTGCTGCACTGAACATTGCCTCCTTGGTGATGTCGGGAGTAGGCACTCCTCTAAGTTTCATTCTGAACAAAAGCTTTAGCAATTAAATTTTGTCCAGTATTCTAGAGAGTGTCTACAACTGCTGAAGCTTTTTGAGCTTTGACCTTAGCCTGAAGATCTTCCACTGCTGGAAGGGAAAAAAAAAAAAAGAAAAACCTACTTGGAAGGAAAGTTTGCTGAGGATTTTTAGCAAAAGGTAGAGACAGCTTAAGACCCATTTTAGTAAATTCTGGGTTCCTTTCAATACTAAAAAGTTGTAAAGACTTATTCAGTAGGTAATTTTTAGCTTTATTACTTCTATGTTTAGATAATACCATTGTAGGGTCATTAGGCCAGAAATACTATCACTCACACCCCCATAGAAAATATAAAGAGTTTCTGATGCAAATACTAATAAAGAGATATAACACTGATTATGTTGTTAAAGATTTTCGTTAGAAACAGTTTGCTGGGCTGTAAATCACCTGTTCTTTACATGTGTTCCTCTTTCCAGAGTGCATTCCATAGCATCAAATACCCATTGTGTGTCTGGTAGAGCTGCTCAGTGACAGCCTCACCATGAAATCAGCTCCTCCAGTTAACTTCTTGCCTAGATTTGTTGTTTCTGCTCTCTAGAATGTAACGTGTTTGCTTAGCTTTAGCCTTTGAAAGTATAGGTTCTTGCTCAGAATTTTCTAGCCGTGCTCTCTTGCTTTTCACTCCACTCCTGTTCAAAATATTAACACCCAAATAAAAATCTTTGTATCTTTTATATCATCAAAGTTGTCTGTGGAAGATAGTGCCAAAAGTATTTTTATGAAGCTGTTTACTACTTCTTTGAATAATTTTTCTTTGCTAGTGGTACTAGTATAATTTATTTCTTTGTTTCTACCATACATGCTCTGTGGGTTTTTGCTGATTGTCTGCAAAATCATGCTTTTTTGTCCTGCATGCTAACCTGTGTATTTCCACATGATAGTTGTCAAAGCAGGTACAATTCCACTGTGTGTTTTTGTTAAATTTCAGCTTATAATTTCCATACTGGTCTGTGCTGCTTGTAACATTTCTAGTAATATTTTGGATTCTTTCTAATGTTGAAAATCTATTGGCTTCTGTAGGTGACCATCCTTTCCATCAGACTATTTTTGCCTTCAATAATGTTCAGTAAACTGCCCTGGTTGTCGTTTTCAATCCAAGAAATTCTAAATCCACTTCTCCCTGGTTTCAATTTGAACAGCTCTTACATATTTTGCTCTATCACACATATAGAGAACAGCATTCTTCAAATGCTGGAATAATTCCGTACCCACCTTCAACTGAATTTATTAAAAGCAGATATGTGTATCCTATGCTCAGAGACAGTTGATATCTAAAGCACCTGACTATCTTTCTGTTCTACTGGCACCATTGTCCTGCAGATGTAGAATTTCACTTGCTTATTTGTTATTTTGGGAAGTCAGAGTTCGTTGGGCACCTTATTTGCTCTGTTTATTTTTGGATATGACAGTGTATGCAGTGAGATTTAATCACCTGACATGCACATGAGATCTCCACTTTATTATGCATCTCTCTCCAAAATGAGACCTCTCATCTCTTCTGCAGATAACTTGTTTGGAGGGACATATAAAAGACGCAAGGGCGGACAGCACAAAGATGAATGCCATGATATTACCATTTGTCTGTAGTCTTATCACCTTGTGTAAGCCAATTATCATTGTGTCAGTGACAATCCTGGCGTGTGTGGGAAAGTTTTCATTAGTTTCTCTTTCCTTAATGCTAGCCACTGCGGTAGCAGCAAAAGTAATTTTGCTGGCTTAGCTTTACCAAAGGTATTTGCTTTAGTTAGATGATCCACCTGTCACTGATTGTAGAGACCTCAAACCAGAATTATCTGGTAAAATGTGGGCATGAAGAATGCCCAGTTTTAGGTTGCAGCTGGATTTAAAAGTTATATTAAAGTTACTTCAGGGATATATTTTGCAGGAGAATTACTCTATCTTTTTTTGCTAATACCTTATTGAATAGGAAAACAAATGTGGGTGTTTTCCAAAGAAGATATTAATACTTTGGGAAGTAAATGTTGCAATGGAGGGACATAGTAGTTGTGGGGACCAGCATCTTAATCTCTCAATGCAGTAGCTACAGCAGTTGATTCTTGTAACCTCTGAAAATTAAGAAAGGGGAAATTGTTGAAAAGTGTCTGGGCAGCTCTAGCATAGTTCTAAGATACTCTAGAATTTTAGAATGTAATTTTAGAAAGAACACTTCTATTTCTCAGGTTAATAGAAAAGCAGAGAGAAAACCTAAAATATCACACAAATCTGTGATGACCTTGATAATTAGCATTTATAAATCCAAGTTCAAAGGCAGACAGTTCTAAAATGAGTGCCACTAAGGCAGACTTTTCACAGGATTTATTTTAGTTCTCAAATTTTTTCTCTTTTACATTGATTGCTTCAAATGATGAGAGAAATTGGAAACATCTTTGCTTTTCAGTGGCCAGGTTTTTTATCCTGTCTAGAAGAAATAGGAATTATGACAGTATTTATGTTACCATAAGTAACATAAATATTGTGATGCCTTACTCTGGCTCTTCACAGACTTACCCCTTCCGTAATGCTGTGATTTACCAGAATAATAACCAAACTGAAATTATTAATAAAGTTGTCTTTGGGATAATGGGGATTACAAACATTTCTGTTCATGAAATAAATTAAACTTAAGACTGTCATATATTTTGTTTATGAAGACACATATTCATGTATTTCTGTAGTTCATACAACCAAAACATCTTATAAATGGTAGTGAAATGACAAATACTCTGTAGCTGTTATTTCCACTCACCAAAATACTACCAATGGAAGAGACTGACGCAAATTTAAACATACCTACCTTCCTCTCTTAAATCTGGTGTCTTTCATGCTCTTCGCTTGGTGTCATTCTTTAGGTGGCTTCTTCTAGTTCCCTTCTCTAGGAATTCTGAAGCTGACCTTGCTCTTTAACACAAGTATTTAATAAAAAAATAATTAGTCCATGTTTAAAGAAAATAATATCATATGGACTGTAAAGAAGATGTCTTTACTATTAAATGTTAAGGCTAGAGAGAGTTTAAACTTTTTTTGTCCATGCTAGAATAAAAATGTATTATTTGAAAGATTTGCAGAACTTGGTTTTAAAATGGCATACTTGTTTCTCAAGTCCAGTCTTGTGGAAGGTACAGTCCTCAACCATTAGATTTTTCTATCAAATGAAAGTTGAAGAAAAGTACCACAGCCAAACTAAAGAAAATATTAACCTAAGGTATTCTGCTTTGTACTGAAGCAGACTGAAATTGCTCCAATCTCAAGTGGGAAAGGTTGTCTCCAATGGATGGATAGATATTAGGAGTTAAATGGGGTGAATTTTTGAAGAAGTTGGATCTGCAGCTCTGCTTGTGTCCCTAGTTTTAGACAAGTCTTTGTATGGGTGTGTATTTTTCTCCAATGTGAGAATGCAGTAGGAGTTCATAATTTATAAAAGTTAGTTATCATACTGATACAGGTTGTCATAAATCACAGACTGGGAATGATCCTGTTAGCAGTTCACTGTTAACAGGCAAAATTTATGTTAACAAGGTTTATGTGCCTTCACCAGGGTTCTACTCAGCTTAGTTATTGCATCTTATCAATCATATAAGAATATATTTAGTTTCGTAGTGGTGACTTTCCACTTTATTTTTGTGTTCATTATTATTTAGACAGAGAAAATCAACAGCTGTGGCTGATATGCATGTGTATATGTGCCTGTGTATATGTGTCACTATACACTTATATAAATATGCACAGTAATATATTTACACACCTGTATGCACATATCTACAAGTATGTGTACACATCTGTGTGTCAAAGCATCAAATGTACAAAATCCATACAGTCCGTTATGCATGAAACCCTTAATTGCCATGTATTACTGGTTTTAAAAAAGCTTTGCTCGTGTTAAAACCAAAACCTACCATCAACAGTCAGTATCACTGGTCCTTCCTCCTTCCTCAGGAATTTAGTGCTTAATGGGATTCTTTTGGCTTTGAAATTGAAGAATTTTATTAGTTGCTAAAGCTATTCAGTAAGAGGGTATTTCAAAAAGAAACGTAAATTGCAAAATGCAGTGGGACACTTACTGAACTGTTGGTATTGTTTTGTCAAAAAATGATTTAAAATGAACTAGAAAATTGCCGAACCATCAAAGTATGGGAAGTGGGAAAGTTAATATATTAAAGAAACACTATCATGAGAAGAAGTGCCGTTTTAAAAATGATATTTTAAGAAATTCACTTATATAGAGAATAGGGCAAAATCATAATCTTTTATGAGCCCAATAAAGGCTACCTAGCTACTGCCACTTGATACAATACTTTTCTTATTGAATTTAGGGACAAAAATGTACTACAAAGGACTTTTTTGTGCAATATAGATTTAGTTAACTTTTTAACTTAAAAATGGAAGAATGGTGAGACTATCCTTTGGATGGACCAGTCTGGTGCACAATGCCCTAGACCAACACGTGCATGCAGTAGTGTTCATATGGGCAGGGCTGGTGGCTCTGCAGCCAGGGTCCTTAGATTTGACATGCTGCTATTGCAATGGCTTTACTGACAACCTATGTAGTTTGGTAAGGGACTTACAGTAGTGCTTCCCTTAAAGACAGAAATATGCTTTTCTTCAGAAATATGCTATCTTCAGATAGACTTGGGGTGTTATTTTGTTTTTGAGATAGGTTGTGCAAATAGCTGAACAGAAAGTTAATCCTTTCTATTTTATGTGATGTGCCTTCTTGTGACTGGTCCACTGTATAAGTTGTTCATGTGGCATTTTGGAAGACCAAAAAGATAAGAAGTCATTTTACTTAAGATCACTTGTTAATGTTTGCTTAAACAGTTACCTGAGGCATGTTGTATACAGAAAAAATATAAGAACAATTAGTATTTAAACTTTGTTTTGTATTTGTGTACCTTGTGGTTCCTCTGGAAACAATCTGCTGATAGTAAGACAAGGTAAAATATTTGCATTTCCTAGTTTTCTTACTGCTTGACTCCTCTGCTTCAGTCTATTCTTACATGTCTTTATTCATGGTGTATATATCACTGCAAGGATGTGGGCTGTTTTATTCCTGTGACTTATTGAGCTGTAAATAACTTATTGTGGTGTGTTGGAAATACGGGTTTTCATGCAATGTTCAAATGGAAGAGAATACTTTTTATAGGAAAACCCGCCCTTAAATGGAAAAAAAAAGTTGACAGGACTTCCACCTGAAGTTGTAATCTAAAATGATTTCAAGCCCCACCTAGGATTGCTGCATCTGAAGCATAATGATGAAGCTCTTTGAAGTCAACTGGCTTTGCTTATTTGAACAGAATTTTAGAGACGATCAAAGTCTTATCTGTGTTGATAGCAAAATTCCCATTGACTTCAGTGGACTCTGAGTTTAACTCCTCTTAAACAACTGCTCTCAGTTTGTGGCTGCTCAGAGCTGCTTCCTTTCCCATGTGCTGCCACTGTGTCTCTGGCTTTCTACTTCTCATGAATCCCATGCAGCACAGAAAGACATTTGCTGGCAACACCTGGATTAAGTCTGAGCTGGTTTCAAAGAGGTCAGCAGAGCTAGGAGTGGACAGACCAGATGTTTGACAGTATCGTCTGCACATCTACAGTATTGACAAAGAATCTCTCTCAAACTATTTTAAGGGGAAATTATTACACATCACAATATATTGCTTAGCATTTTAAATTGACTTTCACCTATCATGTCATCTTCAGCTAGCATTAAATAACATGAAAAATCTCACATTCTATGCTTGTTTATACCATAGTGGCTGTAGTTAGAAATTAGTTAGAATACAATTTTTAAAGCACAGCCTGTCTCCCCATCAAGAAAGTCTTTGTTTCCTTACAAAGAGCCTTGTCATGGCTATAATACTTTGTAAGAAGTACTCCCTATAAGCCAAATCTACATTTTACCTACCTCTGCACTCTGTTCTCTTCTCCTCACCACTTGGAGGAGACTGTCTGAAATCAGCTGTCTTCTTACTATTTCCTCCCACCTGCTCTACTCCTATGTACCCAAGTGCCTTCCAAAAGCACTTGAAGTCTTCTCTAGGGAAGGTGAGTCCAACTGCTTTTGCAGCCTGCTGCTTTAGGAGCTGAAACCCAACTCACTCCTTTGGCACAGACAAAGCATCTCATCAAAATACATTCACTGTAGTAAGCATGGGAAAATGAGCCAATGGGAATGTGATATTAATACCTTGAAAAACTGCAAGTATGATTAATGCCGCATGTGCTATTTACTTCAACGTTTGACCAAGACAACACTGCTAATTTCTTTTAGCTCAATTGTTCTAATTGGCAGTAAAGGGAAAGCTG
The DNA here is from genome assembly GCA_030060385.1 of Muscicapa striata striata. NCBI lineage: Eukaryota > Metazoa > Chordata > Aves > Passeriformes > Muscicapidae > Muscicapa > Muscicapa striata. The sequence continues at coordinate 3,743,022 of JAREIS010000064.1, forward strand.
CCAAAAACACACACTGATTTACTTCCCTCTTGATTCTGTTGACATCACTGAAGTTGCACTGGATACTAGTTGTTAAAGAAAGTTACTTTGGGTTTCAGTTTTTTTTTTTTTCTGCAGGTATCTGTGTCTGATGTAAAAGCTCAAAGTTTACAATTCTCAAAGTTAATGCTGTGAAGCTGATGAGATGAAAGAAATCAACTCATTTTTTGCAGCTCTGTAGTGTCATGCAACTTTGGGAATGGTGGCTTAATTGATCTTTACAAATCACAAATGAGCCCACTAGAAAATAGCAGTAATGGTTAAAGGAAAAGGCACCTCTGAATTTGATGTGGACCATTTAAGTATCATAGCCTACAGAAATTACGTATTAAGTATCTGGAGAAAGTAGCTCAGCACTGAGCATCTTCAGACTCAGACAGTTATTGAACAGTATTGTAGTTAAGACTATGTATTGACATGAGAGTGGGCTGGTCTAATCTAAAATGCATTAGGATACCACATTTATCATTAAATCAGGAAATACCCCTCTTTGGTCTGTAGGCTGGTACAATGCATGCATGGCAGAGTGATGTGGGGGAACCTCTCACTGCCATGGAAATATTTATCATTGTAATAGAGAAAATACTGAAGGCTCTCACGTAACATGCAGCAGAGACTAGTCTTAATGTTCCAGTCCCCTAAATATTTTCCAAGAAAAAGAGATTGCAAGTACTTTTGGAAGCAGCAGGAACAAGGGTGATGGCTTTTTTCCCTCCCTTTGTCCCTCCCAAGGATATACCAACCTCTTAGTAAAGAATTTTATTCTGCCTTTTACAGAAAGCTTTGCTGTCTTTAGTTTGCAGAATTCCTGTTACAAATAGTTTTTCTAAGAATTGATGGGTTATACATGGCCTGTTTTATCCCTTTGCCATGTATGAGGCTCTGAAGATACTTGCATTTGTCTTACTATATTTCTAGATCTTTACCTGAGCAGGCATTTATAAAGAGTGAATTTTTAGAAGGAAATACTACAGCCATGTATGCCCTTTGTATTAGGGCAAGTTTTCACAATATTTAATGAACAATCACCTGATTCAAAATGCATTCTAGTGCAGACTTTTTAATTATGTGTATAAGCAGAAGGATTGCAAGATCCAGGAAAGCATTTTAAAACTTTTCAAAAAGTAGAATAATGTTTGAACCAGGCAGCTTCCTAATGTCACTTTTTTTGATAGCTGATTGTAATGCAGTGGTGCTGGTTAGTGATACTGGTGACATTGGTGGGGTTATGGGCAGTTATCTGCAGGTCAAGAAATAGGATTCATGGTAAGAGAGTGTACTTTTTATCATTGCATGGATGCATTTTTCAAGTGCTTATAAAGCAAAAGAAGGAATTTTTGCTATGGGTTTGGTCAATGCAAAGCTCAAGATCTCTTAAAATTGATGAGTTTTATGCATCTGCTACTGACTACTATTATAGCCCAATGGGCATGTGAGGTACTGTGGCTTAGTCCTTTTTTTTTTTTCAGTTTGTCTTGTCTTGCTTAAGCTCTGGGTGAAGAGGGCACATGTGGAGAATGACACTGGCTTAACTCATAAAGTCAAGGTAATTTGATTGTGTAGCTGAGTGTTATCAAGGCAAATCAGTGCAACAGTTGCCAAGACAAGATCTATCAAAGGACAGACATTCTTGAAGTAACTTTCCAGTATTCTCTAAGCTTCTTTATTTTTTTAAGATTTGGTTTATTATTTTTGCATTATATTTTAAGGCATCATGGCAATGCTTTGGTAAATGATATTTGGGGAAAATGAAGGAAGAGGGTAGAGGATGTCTCTCCTCTGTCTCCTTTTTCTGTGCCAGTCTAAAACCTTATTTGCCTCCCTTAGGTGTTTTTGTCAACCTATACAGAACCCAGTGCTGGTGGTATCACACACTGCACAGCAGAAAGAGCCTGTTTTATTCCTGCTTAGCACTGGATTCACACTTTACAAAGAGTTCTAGTTGAAATCTGGCCTTGGAGAGCTGGCCTTCTCAGTTGGGGTGGCAGGGAGGGCTAACAGTTTCCTTGGTTGGAAGGCATCAAATTGAATAAACAGAAAATGGGGGCCTGGAGAGTGGGAAAGCTCTTGATGGTGATTAGTTGTCATCCTGCTTGTCAGAACAAATGAAGAAGAGGAGCACAATGTTTGCACTGTTTGAACAAGCCTCAGAGAGCAAATTAGATGGTAAATGTGATCATAATTTGCCTGCCTTTCTTGAAACTCCCATGGTGCTATTAGTGTTTTTCTTTTTTTTTAGTAAAAGAGCTTTAACAAATACATACTTCTCTGGAAACTGTAGTGCACTGAGGTTGTTTATAGGGGTGATGTGCAAAGATTTCTGTGCTTTAGTGATAGTGTTTACTATATCTACATGCTGCAGGCTGGTGAAAGGTGTGTAATGCCAATGGAAAACATAATATATTTCAATATTGTACATGATGTGGAAAAAAAAAGATGTAGGTAGCTATCTATATACATATATTTTTGATAGATATGCATTTATAAAATAAGCTTGTGCCTGAGCTTTATGCACTTGGTTGAGTACTGTTGATCAGCCAATTATGGTATTTTTTGCAAGATATCTGGAATGTAAATTCTTCTGTCCTATTATCCTGTGATAATGTGCAGTGGCAGCCCGTGCCCCTTGCTGAACTGTCGGGACACGTAAGGTGACCACAACTGTTGCTAAATAAGAAAATCAGTGTTTCTGTGTTATGTATATATAGAAATGTGGAATAACCTGTAGCATTTAGATAATGAGTTTGGGGTGGAGATGGAGAAATGCTACTTACAGTTTATTTTACACATGAAAGTATTTCACACATAGCAGAAATCGTTAGTGTAAACAAGTATCAATTAAGAGAACAATTATGAGCATTGTTCAAGAATGAGGTAAAAGCTGTGATGTGAAAGACTCTCTAAGGCAAAGACAGATGACTGACAGTGAAAAGATTTAAAGTATTTCGATAGCCTTGCAATGAAATCTGAACCTGTGGAAACTAATAAAAATTGACTGAGCTTAATTAGAGACCTATAGATAGCAAAAAACCTTGTTAAGAAACCAAGCACTTGAACTGTCATATCTCTGTAGTTACCCAGCCAGACAGAAAAACATCAGACTGCATCCAAAGTCAGAATTTTCCTCAATATATTGCAAAAATAAATAAACAAAAATAAACTAAAATAAAATTTAACAATAATTGTGGATTCACTCTATCATTTACATAAATCATAATGGCAGGGCAATGTAAAGTAGAGCATATTTATTTTTATATTTTTATAAAATCGTTTTGATACACCAAATAGTCCAGACTGGTCTTGCTGCTCTTTATTAAATTACATTTTACATCTCTCTTCTTCATCTTTTTATCCAACTTGGTGGGGACTCGCTGCCAAAGGGCCAAGGCCAGAGTGTCAGCATTGCTCAACACAAAAACAAGTAACTGTGCCCTGAAGTAGGGAGGTGAAGTTCGTGCTCACTGGCTCTGGCTTGCCTTGATGCACAGAGCTTTAGGAATTACAGTGATTCTTGGAGTTTCCTGTAGAAATGCACCTTGTTCCACATCATCTCCAGCAAAGCTCTGTGATGGACATAGATGTTCTCTATTGATCTGCTGGGCCTGCTTCAGGGAGAATCATGTACTTTTTTTGTTCTTGTGTATTTTGGATGAGCTCAGAGCAGTAGAACAAATGAAGTGTTTTGCTTCAGTCAGTCACTGAACAGTGCCAGCTATTGTAATGTGCAGATACAAGGTGGTAAGAATATTCTTTGGTGGGTAATGCAGTTTTTACCAATATTTTAATATACTGAAGTTCCAATGGATCAAATTATGTGTATTGTACAGCAGGTAACATACTAGTGTATTCTGTATTAGTAATGCACAGCGACAAGCAATTACATTTCATTTTTCTTTATTGACTATTTGGGGCTTTAAAATATTCATTCAGCAAGTTAATGTCTCCCTTTTGTTATTTTTAAAGGTATGAGTACTTAGCAGGCTCATACACTAATGATTTTTAAACTGTAATAGAAAGCATATAGGATATGAACAGTGATGTGAAATAGATTAATTAGAATCAATGTTATTTCAATGAATACTAATTGAATTATTAATGCTTGGATCAGAGTTTTCCCCCATTTTGTGATTATTCAGCTTGTTGGCTGATGTGTGCATTTCTGTTGATGAAAGCCATTTCTCCATCTTCCTTGATTGTTATGTGTTTTTTTTTTTTCTTCTCTCCTGTCCCTCATTAAAGGAATACATTATCGATACCAAGTAGGAGACAGGGACTCATAGCCAATTTAATTTTTACAGTGCTGTCTCTGTTGTTTTTTCCAGTTGTGAGTACAGTAACACACAGTGTTGCAGAAGTAGCCTAAAAGCTCTTCAAATGTGCTGTGATCCAAAGTGGGGTTGGCTGGTGATGGGAGGGCAGCGGGGTGAGGCTGTAGTTGGGGGTGGCTGTCAGAAGCTGCCAAACCCAGGTGCCCAGATGTGCCTCTGCAAGCCCACTGCTGCTGGGCTTCCCGTGCCACTGGCCTCGTGCACTTGGGTGGAGGGAGTAGAAGAGCTGCAGAGAACCTGCTGCCTTGCTCTTGGCTCAGGAAGGCTGCTGTCTCCTCCTCTTTGCTCTGACTGCTATTTATAGCCCTTCCCCCAGGCTACTGGATCATATGATTTCAGTGGAAATAAATTAAAAGTTCCTTTGTTTTGGTGCCAACAATAATGTGATAATTTTTTTGCAGGTTCTCCAGGGTTTTTGTTTTTGTAACTTGAAGGCATAAACTCACGGTCCAAGGGAAAGATTGTTATTCCATTGAATTTAGAGAGTGGGTTCCCCCATCCCCTCATTTTAACAATTATATTATTAGAAAATAGTCTATTGAAATATGTAATTAATCTCTCATTATTTCCTTCAAATAGAACTGGTTTTTGTGCATGTCTGTTTGAACAGAGGCAGCTTCTCTTGCATTTTTTGATATGTTTTCAGAAAGTTCAGTATTTTAACAAGCGAAAAGAGCTGTTTTTGCAACAATAGTGCAGGTAAACTAAAACATCCTTCCCCCCCCCACCCCCCATAATTACTCCTGAAAGTGCAAAACTGTTTGAAAGGATTCCCAGGATTGTCAACAGGGCTTTGGCAAATAAGCAATAATATTTTGGTCTGCTATGGAAGTGCTGCAATCATAATATTGAGGCCTTTAGTTAAGGCATCTATGGCATGAGTTTCCAGTACAGAGCTGTTGCAATAGCTGTAGAACATAAATAAGGACAGCATGTTGGTATGTTATAAGTCTTCAGAGAAGCTAATGCTTTTGAATAACATTTTTTAATATATTATTTGCTGGATTATAGTATAATATCCTGGATTCTCAGATACATCTGAGCTTTAATACTATTCTTTTCTAGCTAGCTAGGATTGGGTCTTCAGTTGAAGGCATTGTAAGTCTCAATAGTAGTGTGTAACGTTCTTGTTTTCAGCAGTATCTGTTGTTCTGTCAGCTATGTGCAGTAGGCTTTTTCCTTCTACTGTGAATCAGCAGTATATATTACTTCAATTATTTATTATGTCTGCTGCTTATAGACACTGCATTAACCTGTATTGAGATTTGCATTTCTTTAATGCTTTTTGTTGCACTCTGAAACATGACAGATTTGCTATAAACCACAACTTGAATTGGAAAATGTTTTGGGCATATACCAAGAATTTCACATTTTTCCTATACTGTGGGCCCCAAAACTGGACTCAGTACTCCATGCCTTTTCAGTTTAGAGACAAGCATGTCATATGGAACAGTGTCATATGCTTTGCACAAGTCCAGGTAGATGAAGGCAGTTGCTCTTCCCTTATCCATCAATGCTCTAACTGTGTTGTAGAGGACCACTGAATTTGTCAGACACGATTTGCCTTTAGTGAAGCCATTTTGGCTGTGACCAGTCACTCCTTTATTTTCCATGTGCCTCAGCCTTGTGTCCATGAGGATCTGCTCCCAGATCTTGCCAGAAACAGAGGCAAACTGACTGGCCTGTGGCATCCTGAGTCTTCCTTTTTCTCTTGTGAAAATGGGAATTATTTTCCCCTTTTCCAGACAGTAGGGGCTTCACCAAAATGCCATGGTTTGTAAAATATGATGAATAGTGGCTTAGCCACCTAATCTGCCACTTTCCTCAGGACCTGCATATGTTTCTCATCAGGTTCTATGGGTTTGGGCACCTACCTTCAGGTTCTTGATCCTCATCTTCTGCAGTGGGTGGTTCTTCATTCTCCCAGTCCCTGCTTTGCCTTCTGCATCTCGGGCAGTGGGGATGGAGCATTTGCTCGGGAAAACTGAGGCAAAAAAGTCATTGAGTACCTCAGCCTCCTCTGTGTCTTAGCTAATCAGGTTTCCCATTTCCTTCCAGAGAGGGCCCACATTTTCCCTCATCTTTCTTTTATCACTGACCTCCCTATGGAACATTTATTTGTTGCCTTTCACATCCCTGGTCACACTTAATTCTGTCAGGGCTTTAGCTTTTGTAACCTGATCCTTGGTTGATTGAACAATTTCTGTGTATTCCTTGCAGACCCCCTGTCCTTGCCTCTATCCTCTGTAGTCTCACTTTTGGACTTTGTCCAGAGGCACCTTTCATCCATACAGTCCTACTGACATATTTTGCCTGACATTTTCTTTGTTGGGATGCATTTCTCCTGATTTTTGGAAAGGTGATTTTGAATATTAATGAGCTTCTCTCAACCCCTTTTCCCTCCAGAGCTTTATCCCATGGTACTCTCAATGGAGATCCCTGAAGAGGCCAAAGTCTGCTCTCCTCGAGCTTGCTGTGTGCTGTCCTTGCTTCCCTAAGGATCTTGAACTGCACCATTTCATAAGTGCTGCCACCAAGGCTGCTCTTGAGCTTTGCATTCCCCACCAGCCCCAGCTTATTGAGAGCCAGATCCAGTGTAGTGTCTCTCCTCGTTGGCTTCTCTGTCTCTTGGGGAAGGAAGATATCATCAATGCATTCCAGGAACTTCCTGAGTTGCTTATGCCCTTTTCTGTTGTGTCTCTAACAGGTATGAAGTTGAAGTTCCCCCTGAGGACCAGGGCTTAGGAACATGAGGCTTGTGTCTGTCTGCAGAGAGCCTCATCTGGTGGTGTTCCTCATTGGAGCCTGTAGCAGACCCCCTCTATAATGTCATCTGTTCTTGTTCTCTCTTTAATTCTGGCTCATAAGTTGTCAGTCAGCTTCTCATTCATTCCCAAGCAGACCTCTACACGCTCCAGCTGGTCACTGACACAGAGAGGGACGTCCCCTCCTCATCTTCTTCCTTGGCTGTCCTTCCTAAAGAGCCTGCCTAAAGGGCCTTCCATTCCAACACTCCAGTCCTAGGAGATATCCTACCATGCCTCTGTGCTAGCAATAAGATCCTAGCCCCGCAGCCTTGTGCACATCTCTACCTCCTCTTGTTTATTCCCCATTCTACTGAATTTGCATAAAGGAGATTTTAACTGGATCCCCAGTGGCGCTGACTTACTGGCTGGAGTGGCTGGAATTCCTTTATGCTGTTCTCCTGCTCTCCTGCTGACCTGAGATCCCTCTGCAGGCTCTGATAATCTCTTGCTGCCATTGACATCAAAATTATAGGAGTGGGATGGATTTAAGTCCTTCTTTTATTCCTGTATTTCTCTTTTTCATTTCCTCCACCCCTGCCTTGGTTTCTGCCTCTGCTGATTTCCTTATCTCTGTCACTTGGTCTGAATGAGATTTCTGATACGTTGTTTAACAAGAATTTAGTACCTAAAGGGGTCTATGAGAAAGCTGTAGAGAGACTTTTTACAATGGCGTGTAGTGACAGGACAAGAGGAAATGGCTTTAAACAGAGCAGGTTTAGCTTAGATATTAGGAAAAAATTCTTTACTGTGAAGGTGGTAAGACACTAGAACAGGTTTACAAGAGACGCTGTGGATGCCCCATCCCTGGAAATGTTCAAGTCCAGGTTGGATGGGGCTTTGAGCAACCTAGTCTAGTGAAATGACCATACCAGGAGGATTGGAACTAGATGATCTTGAAGTCCACCTTCCACCCAAGCCTTTCTATGGTTGTGTGTTTCAATGATGCTATGGATCTGGTGAAAGCATTGCAAAATTTTCAACAAAAGTAGAATCTAGTGGGTCTGGAGATGTATCCAGCTGCTTTCTTCAGTCCAGTAAAAATGGGAGCATTGCTGTTGCCAGCAAGCTTTCTTGTACAGACCTCTGTCCTACTGGAGCAGGTGCCAGAAAAATGACACTAGGTTCATTCACCATCTCATCACACTGCCCTTGAGGAACTATTACAGCTCAACAGATTAATCAGATAGATTAATCTCCTACTCTCTGGTGATTACCAGTGATCTGTTTTGATGGTTCTTATTCTGGCACTTTTCCCAGTGAAACCCTTTTCCATGTTGAAGTGGAACTAATTCATTCTAGAGCAGTACTGAATGGTTACTTTCGGGTTACCAGTTCAGCCAGTTTTATGTCTGGATGCTCTAAGTTCCATTGAGATAAACCAATTGTCCAGACAGTGTAGTAAAGCTTCCTTTACTGGATATAGAACTTTTTAAGTAAGTGAGATCATAAGTAGCTATAATCTTAAAATTTTATTGTTCTACATTGCATGGTTTGGTTTTTCTGTCATGACGATGTCATGTTTGACTTTTACTGAAGATCACCTGTATTTCTTCAGCAGTACTTTTAGGCAGACAGCATTCTTGTGCACAGGGATCATAATCTGCCATGTGCTAATAGCACATGTCACTCTACTCCAGAAGTGGCATCGTTGTGGTGACCACCTTTAAAACAGAGTATCTATCATATGATAGCAGCTGAGAGGCACGAGGGTGATATACAACATTGTACAACAAAAAAGATGATACTGTGGGAATTATGTACAATCTTTAGTCAGGCTGTCCAAGCTCTTCTAGCAGAGACAGTAATATAGATAATGCATTTGTAACAAAATGAAAAATAAACCTGCCCTACTTCTGCAATTATCAAATAATCAAAACTTGTGATTGTCAGATAATCAAAATAATCACTACATCCTCAACCATAAATCTTTGCATTAAGATGTTGATTTTTCCTTTTTTTTGTTTGTTTTTGGTTTGGTTTTGGTTTGGTTTTTTTTTTAATCCAAGTGGGTAAGATTTAGTCCTATGTTGAAAGTATTTTCCAGTGTTGTATTATTCTGACAGCCTGGCCTAAAGTTCTAAAAATTAATTGTCTCTAATTTTTGAAAATCAGCTTTTAAAAATATGATTATGAAAAATTTTATCCTTTAATTAGTTCCAGAGAAAATGCAATATTTGAAGATTTTACCAATATGAATCTTCTCTAGAGAAAAGCATTTTAAAAGAACCAGGTTGGCAAGCTGCTGTCTTGATTTCTACACCCAAATTCAAGAAATTTCAATTTGTCTTTAGGGCAGGTACATTCTTACAGAAAATACACAAGGTTTTGCAGTGATTTGTATACTTATTTTGCCAACTCAGTTCTGTGATGTTCAGTATCTTGAAGAATGCTCTCCCTAGGATTAGGCACTTGGTAGCCTTGAGCACCTCTTTATTCTCTCAGATTTTGTGCTTAATTGATTTGCTACTTATTTTTGAGTGGGTTTTTTTACATTTTCATTGTCCTACCATTAATAGATTATTTCTTATTCTTTTCTTTTTTATTCGAGCATAGTACACTTGGAGCTCTTAGCATATTTATTCTGTATTAGATACTAGGCTGACAAATGCCAACCCCAAAGGGGCTCTGCCATTTCCAGTTGTGTCTAAAGTAATCTCTATGCAGTTGTGAGCAGGAACTGTCCCCAAAAGCGCTGAGTTGATCCTTGTGACTGAGAAACTGTTACAGTGGTTTGATGGTTTGTCATAACTGAGTAGCAAAAGGACAGAAGGTCTTGAAGAAGATGAAGTATATGATCTTACAGTTCAGTCAGCAGAAATAAGGGTATTCTAGGAAAAATTTAGATAAAGTGGGAGAGATTCAGTCATTCCCAATATCTCCTAGATTGGCAACAGTATTTCAGGTTATGTATCGTTTGAGTCAAGGCAGGGTCTGTTTTGCCCTCACTTGTGAGGAACCAATGAACCCTAAGGTATCTAGTTCCTTCTCTAAAAGAACTAAAACCTGTATTCCAGAAAGAGCTTGGATCATTTGTCCAAGGTATTGACATTATACGTGGCTTTGTTGACCATTACCCTTCTGGAATTACCTAAACCAATGGATATTTCCATGCTTTATCTCGTTTCTTGAGTGATAGCCATTGTACTGTCTTATATATTGCCTTGAGGTTGTTTCCTCATTTCAGTGTGATCCAGCCCATTTTCCTGTTCTCACAACTTGTTAAAATGGCTATAGTCCAACAGAAGCTGAATAATCTCCTAAATCTCCTGGCAACACTGCTGGGAGAAGAGATCCAGTCTTTGTACTTCTTGCATCTGGTGTCAGCCTGCAATGGAAATAATAGCACAGCATATGATCCAATGGGGAATCCAGGACACAGCTAATCTGAGGTACTATGCTGTATTTCTGGAGTGATCAAGTATTCTTGAGGGATTCACAGGAAGCAAGTTGGGTTGGAAGGGACCCCAAGCTTTAGTTCGGAACATGACTAATTTAAAATTAGATCAAATCAGTCAGTCTGGTTGTGTTGAGATTTGGCATTCTCCAGGAATGGAGGTGCCCAGCTTTTATTGTCACAGAGGAGCAGTAGACAACAGGTAGTGTATGATTTGCAAGGTACAATTTTCAAAAGTACTCTTTTGGCCTGGGGTGAGGAAATGTCTATGTAGCTATCATAGTGCACAGTGGTGAAAATCAGGCACCTCTGCCTCTGAGAGGATAACTTTGTTTGTTTTTCCAGGAATTGACACTAACAGAAATGTGGAGAAAAACTGGTGCATAAGCAGTAGTTATTTTCTGAAGGGAAATGATGGTAGTGAAACATATTTAGTATAGCAAAGAGATTGCCAAGGGAGGACATTGTTTATTTGAGGTTCTTGAAAGCTACAGACATTAAAGAAGCAGAGAAATTCTTCAGAGGGGGACATGGGAATGTTTCTAATGGTTTCAGAGAATTAATGGGATAATAAAATAATTAAGAAAGCAGAAATTTCACCTGAGGCTGTCAAATTTGACATAACAGATAGGAGATGGAATTTCCTAGGTTATACTTGAAGAAGAATTAATTCAAGAAGTGTCAATTGGCTGATAAATCATTTCAGTTGGAAATGCAGAAGAGGTCTGTAGCTTGCACAAGAAAAATCTGTTTGTTTTTGTATGTGAAAAGATCACTGCATAGTATGCCAAACTCTGTTTAAATGTTGGCAGACAGGACTCTGAACAAAGACTGTTTCATCACTTTCAGCACAGGCATCTTGTGGATTACTGTGCAGAGTGGATTTTATTAATTTGTATTTCAATTGTTTTCTCTTTAATTTCAAAATGAATTTTCCAAATGTTCTTTTTCTCTTTTATTATAATTTGTATTTTATTTTCTCAACTTCATATTTTTCATAAGCTAAAATCAGCAATAAGGCAAATACTTGGCTAAGAGCTTTGAGTGAATCGGTCTTATTTCTGGACATCTTTATTGCTATCCTCTATATTTAATCTTCCTTTTCTTTCCCTTCTCTGTTATATTTCTGTCATCCAAAAGAGGAATTAAACTGGATGGCATATGGGGTGACTCCTTCTCTCTGATTTTTTAGATGTTTTCTCTCTTCAGAAGGGTTGCAGTTTTTTTCCTTTTGTTTCTGCTTTTTCAGATGAGAAACTACCACAAAGCGTATCTGTGAGAGGGATCGCTGGTTTTCTGTGGTGTGTGTGATATTCTGCAGCAGAGATAATTCTATCAATACAATGCTACTTCTATCAGTGAACTAAGATTTTTGTTATTTCGGCTTCTTGTCTGTGTAGACAAGACTTTTCTGCAGTTTCTGTTGTGGTCCCAGACATGTGACAAGGGCTGATTTTGCCACTAAAGGGGATCAAATCACTGGTTTAGTTTGGAGGAAAGGTAATTTCCAGGCTGTTTTAACCTGATATTTTACTGATGTCAATTTGTAGTTACACAGAGAGCCTACTGGATTTTGTGGAGTCTGCTGTATTTACAGGTGGTGTTGGTGTGTTACCAGTAAGTAGCCAACAAGGCCACTGTGGAATAGGAGTAACACTATCAGTCATCTTTTCTCCTGTCTGGACATGCAGGCAAGGAAAGTACACTCACTTGCTTGAGCTATGTAGGAGGTGTACATAGATAAGAAAAATTTACCTTTATTTATGAGAAGAAATCCTTCTTCCATTTGGAACTGGCAGGCTGAGCCAAACAGTTGCAGTTCTCCTTCAGTAAATGAGAGATTGATGCCTGTCTTGCCTCATGCAAATCTTTAAGCAGTTATTGCAAGACAAGGTGATTTCTGTTCACTGTCTGGTTGGCTGTCCTGGATGTGGTTTCAGCTGCTTCTTTGAAATTCCCATTGAAAATTTTTGAATTTAAAATGAGGCAGCATTTTAAGAGTACTCATTTTTGCAATTGCCCATTGTATTGGTAAGGTAGAACAAGTATTGGTAGCAATTTTGTAGCAATAGTTTACTTTTCATTTCCTTGCTGTGCAGTAGGATTCATTCTCTTCTGTGGCATTCTCTTCTACTTGAAAAGCTTGACACTAAGTGGATATATATCTTTAAATATAGACTGAAAAGCTATTATTTTTTATTTAGCTTTTACTGTGTAATGGAATTTGTGACAAGGTTATTTGCTTCAATATAATTTTGTGTACTGATTAGTGTTCTTTGGAAAGGGCCTTGAGGCGTGTTGCACGAAAGATGCTATATAAGTAGGGAATGGAAGGGTAAACGACCTTCATTTAAATGCAGTCAAGTAATCATTATCAAAGTTTTAAGCAATTTGAACTGCCTAACAGGAGGTATGATGACAATAATTGCCAATGTCCTTAAAGGACAGCTGTACCCATTTGATCACTGCCACATGCTTGAAGTTCATAAAAGGAAAACCACTTTGCACAATTTCTGTGTTGTATTTGAAGATAACTATTTTAAAAACATAAAAACAAACAAGCAAGCCAACCAGTCAATCAAAAAAAAAAAAAAAAAAAACAAAAAAAAAAAAACCCCAAACAAAAAAACCAACCAAACAAAGAAAACAACAAAAAAAAACCCACCCCAAACCAACCAACAGAAAAACATATACTTCAAAATGGATATTTTGAAGGTCTCTGTGTGTAAATCAACAGTTTTACCATACAGCAGTGTAGGTGCCAACACCAGAAGGCACGAGTAAATGATAAAGGTAAAAGAAAGAAAAAAGTGCATTAGGATTTAAATAGGAGTGAAGCAGGCAGTGTATGTCTAAGAAGGAATGGTTCTACCATGCTAGTGGAAGGAATGCTGGGCTCTGCAATGTTGTTCTGAGCTTAACCTTTAGGTAACTTGGATCAAGGAAGTGAATGATGCTGAAGGACTGAGACAAAATGTATTCACATTTCTATTTACTCTTTTCCATACCCAGAATCATCTTGAAATATATCCCATATGGACATGCACAATCAAAAATGGATTTTGCCCATTTTCTGAGGTGCATATAGTGGAGCTTGGCCCACTATATAATAGTTCATTTCTTACTGTGGCTCTGTGCCAAGTTAATATTTCCCATCTTTATCTTAATGTTCTTATCGCTGCCCTAGTCCCACCAGCTTTCCACAGGCTAAGAAGAGCTCTGTAACCATTCTGGGATGTATATAAAACACATAAAGGCCTAGGGAATCTCTAAGTCCGGTCTGCTACTGTCACTATATATTATAATATAAAATGATAAAGCTGTGTCTTAACATGAGCTAATTATTTTTGTCCTTCAGGACTCCAGTTGGCTGTTCAATAGTGTTATTGCCCTGGGAGTTACAAATCTTCTAATTTGCAGCATAAAAATATTTATGGCTGTTTTATACTTATTTGTTCTTGTGCCAATGTTGTCTTTTTGACTTCAATAGTTCATCTCCAGTATATATGCTTTGCTGATTATATTTTTACAGAAGAGTCATATTCCTATTCAGTCTTGGCAGTGTAGACCAAGCCAATGTCTTTTATTCTCTGTGAAGGTGCACTCTTCATTCCCAGTGTCATTCCTATAGCCCTTTCTTGTCCTTTTTCCAGTTTAAATTAATCTTCCCTGAATAAAATCAGAATTACTGTTCTGGTGAGGTTTCACTCTGAAATGGCATTAATACTATCTGGGGAAAAAAAATCCTGTTTATATTCTGCAACTGCATAGCTTGTTTTCATATTTGCATCTAATTCGTTGGTGAAAGTACATCTTCCAATCAGATGTACATCTTCAATCTTCATATATTTCAGAGTTTTTTACTTTTTCTCTTCTTTGTGCTTAAGTTTCAACCTGTATTTTTTTTTCCCCACTGTTTTCTCATGGTTGATAGTACTACTTGCTCTTCATTACCTTTGTTTACTTGGACCATGATATTTTACCAGTATGATATTTTGATTTTTCTTTCTCCCATTGGTGTCTCCTAATTTTGTGTCATCTGCAGACTTCCACTGTCTGTTTCTACTGATGTCATATTCATACTCAGCAATGAAGGTAGGGGAGTTTTGCAGACTGATCTATGAGGAGTTTCATTACCAAGCATCCTTCAGTTCATTAGATATCCTTTCAATACTGTCATATCCCTTTTAGTATTTCCCTAACTAATTTACCGTCCTTTTACTAATTCATATTTTTCCACCTGTGACAAGTTAACCAAGTTAACACACACACACACATAAATATATATATATATGCTGATGTGCACTTAGATGATTCAGTAATTTCCTTTTCTTAAAATCAGCCATATTATCAGAGAAATTAGCTTGGCATAAATTACCTTACATCAGCCATTGTGAGCTTCATCCTATTATTCTCTTATATCTATATATGTATTTAAGTATTGAATTAATAGAAGGATTATTGTCTGGATGAATTTACCTCTTCTGCCTCTTTAAACACCAGTGACTCCCCCTCAATTCCTGATAAAATTGTGGAGATTTAATGAATAATTTCTACGACTGCTCCAGCACACTTCATTTTTTCTCCCTATGTCTATTATTCTGACATGACCTGAGTGTTTAAGCCAGCCCATCCCTTTTCATGTTTTCACAGTCTATAACGTCATCAGACACCCCTTTCTGTCTATTTTTGTTTTTCCTAAAGAACACATGCGTTTTGGTATCTGTGTTCCAGCCCTGCTTGCTGTTTCAATATATTTTGCTTTCCTGCAATAGCTTTAGTCATCATGCAGCACTCCAGACTTTCCTATTTTGTTTAAGAACACAAGTAGTAGAGCAACAAACCTTAAAAGTATTTCTTACTGATTGGAACCAGTTCCTTAATGAGTCTATTCATGAGCCATGCTATCTAATTGATGGTTATTTGCATCAAAATTAGTATTTTCTTCTAGATGTCCTTCATACCCCCCCATTCTTTAAGCCATTATTGTGACCCTGCTTTCTTGATTTTCCCCTTCCTTTGAATCAAATCCAGATGTTGAAAATATGTACCTCTCCCAACAGTCTTCCTTTCTTTTCTAGTTTACCATAATATATATGCATAGATGTGTGCTCATTAATGCAGGGAGAGATCTCAATATAAATTTAGGGAAACAGTATGTAGATGCAAATTGTATTAAAAAGGTAAAACTCAGAATTTGCCTTTCTGAATAGTTTTCGCGGGTTTCTTGATTACTCTTTCTCTGCTTTGGATTTAATTTTTTAAAACAAAAATAAATTCCAATGAGGACTTCTGGAAAATTTGGAATATGTCTCACTGTTTTTTAAGTTGATCTACCATGTATCTTACACATGAAAATATAAGTATCTAATACATAAGAAATTGACATAGATATTTTACTGTAGTGACTAAATAACTTAATGTCAGTGAAATTCTTCAAAGTTTTGCTCTTCCTCTGGAGTCTCAGGCTACATCCATATAAACTAAATGGAGCCAGGGCATACAGTCAAGTGTGGACTCAAGACCACTAACCTCCATTCTGTGCCACTTGTCCTCCAGGCAGGAGGCTGGCACCTGGCACACTTTGTTAGTAGCTAAGAAGTTATTTCTGGGGAGAAATATCTGCCATGTAACTTCCTATCTGGATGTCTCACAGGAAATATTTTTCTCCCACAGCTAGATGTAAGAAATATTTCTTTTATTCTTAATTAGTAAGAATAACTGATAGTAATCATGGCAGGTAGGAAGGGTTTGGGATGAACATTTATGCCTGAGCTGTTAAGTTTTCCAGCCTTGAGCCTACTTGGATATTGATTGCATTGAGTTATTGTGTAGAATGGGGAGGAGCAAGAAAAGTCTTTTTTTCCTGAATTTCTGACAGAGAATCACTGTCTCAGGCTCTGTGTGAGAACTGAGGTCCTTTAGAACTAAGAATGTTGTTCCTGCGTATCTGATGAAAAACACTGTCCTAGTTTTCATTCTTTCTACATGCTCACACTCCACTCCACAAATTTTTCATACCAAAGTCATCCTCTTTGTACCTTACAGTCTTTACTATGATAAAAGATGCTGCTGTTCTCTCTGGACCATGAGGAAGCCCTCTTCTCTGTCCTCTTGAGGAGTAAAACTAGCCTGTTCTAAATGAACAGCTTCTGCATGGAGAAGAATGAGAAAGGAGCATAGTTTTAGAGGAAAAAAAAATAGTTTAGGATGCTTTTTTGAACCAAACAGATTTTGCTTGAGCCTCCTGAGATTTTTTTTAGCACTGTTTTCCAATGAAGCTGTATTTACAAGATTATTTTAGCATCAAAACTCAGCTGCATTTAATTCCACTGGATTGCACTTTAGTTACTTTGAGCAGACATTGATGTGTATATCAGCTCTATAGAGTTCTGAAAGAGATTTAAGAAACAAACATCATAAAACAAACATGACAGTAAAAATTCAATTATAAGTCAAAATGTCTTGTAGTTTAGATTGAAGAAAAATAAAAATTAACGAAAGAACATGTGTGTATTTTTAGCCACAAAAAGGATTTTTTACATTTTTCCTTGCCACTGTGCTGTATTATTTCATAGAACTGGTGAAAAAAGAAATACTGCAAAGTGTAACTTGTATGAGGACATTTTTTTATGTAAAGCTAATTAAAAAAGACAGTTCAGATGCTTACAGACCTAAAACAGGTAATTTTAGCAAGAAAATTACAGAAAAGTAACAAATAATTAGAGTAATGATGAAATTTTGTGGCTCCACTGGGGGTATCTTTTTCAAAGAGAAAATAGCCTAATCCAAAATTGAAAACTGTAGAAATGGAAAGCAAAATTTTAAAATTACTATTAGACTTTAAGACTCTATGCAATGCCATGCAATTTTCATTCATGCCCAAATAGGTTTTGGAGTCTCCTTCACTGAAGATGCTCAAGAACTGTTTTAACACAATCCTGTGCTGTGCTCTGGAGTGACCCTGCTTGTGCAGAGAGGTTGGGCCAGATGATCCACTGTGGTCCCTTCCAACCTGACCCATTCTGGGATCCTTTTTCTTTTGAGTTCCTGTTTTGAGAAGTTTCATTTTATAGTGAGGAACTTTCCGGTGCCTTATTTACTAGTTTTGCATCTTTTGATACATTTAGCAACACTGCAGATAGAGGTCAGATAAATACAATTAGAATTTTTTCACCATCCTCTCTTATATGACACATGATTACAACACAACTATTCTCTTTGCTTCACCAGGAGCTACCTCTGAGAATTACTTTGTTCAAAGCTACAATTCTTAATTTCAAGTTGAGTAACAGTGTTTTCAGTGAGAATCTGGTGATGATCTTGAGGAGAACTGACCACTAGGAACTGCAATTGCTTCTTAGTTTGTACTTGTCCTGGGAAAGTAACTGCTGTATTTCTGTTATCATGCTTAGGCATTAGGTGTAATTTTGACTTTAGATGTCACAAAAAATGTTAAACACATAAATATGCTTCATTTAAATCATAAGTTACTTTGTCGAAGCTGAGTATATGTCTTTTCCTGGTAGTAAACTGTGTGATAAGAGTGCAAAGAAATCTGAACCTCATACTCCATGTTGGGAAAATCCTCTCAAAGACTCAATTGTAGTATGAGTAAGGTAAGCAGTGCTTTGAATTGATGCAGTATTTCTCACTAGAGAGGTGAAAGTGAAATTAAACTATGTTTTTCCTAAATCTCCTAATATTGCAGTTATAATTTAGATGTAATGAATCAAACAAGTCTGTAGAGTAGCTGTGCATGAAACAAGTTATTTTATTTAGCCACATGTTGAGACTAACTCAATTGCTTCCATGCATGTGATATTTTAGCTAAACAGTAAGTTGATTTGAATACACAAAGTAGTAAACTGCTATCTCTTGGAATCAATTTTAGATAGACATTTAGTCAATGCTGTTTGGAAAGAATAAGTTCAATATATGCTGTCATACATTAATAATATCTAAGTTATTTTCTGGACCAAATGCATTGAAGCATTAGTGTATTCTTCTTTTCCTGAAGTAGCTGAACCTTTTCCTCTAGACTGTATCTGACCATTTTTGTGATAGGCTAGCTAGTGCATGGATGGCTTTTATGTGTGAGTGGCTACGTTTTATATTACTTAGAATAAACAAGGTTACATCTTAATAATGCTTTAATAGGGGTTTCATTGATTATGTGTCACTCCTGTTAGTTCATAGGAGTTTCTATTAAGCATTTACTTGGGTGCATTTTCTGTGATTATGGCAAGCATTCAGTGGTTGGACCTTGTTCATTGTCTCTATTTAGCATTATCTCCTTTTTTATCTTTATACATCTGCGTGTATGAAGTGTTATTTCTCAGGGAAGTTTACAACAGTGATAGGAATATTGCATTTAAAAAAATGGAAGGAAATTTGTGCCCTGTTACAGATCATCTAATAGATATGCATGCCTGTTTATTTGAGAGAATAATTTTTTTCTTAGGCATCCACAGTCATTTTAAATACAGCATGCAGTGCATCAGTTCTATCAGATACTGTGTGTAATGTGCTCACATAAGCCTCTCAAGGCACAAATCTTCGATGTACAGGAGTTGTTTTATATTCTAGGCTTTCTACACACTGTACTAACTATACAGACTGTATCAATCTGATAGTTTGGGGCCAGAGTTATAAAACATAGAAGTGCAAGGCTATGTGAAAGGTGAGATCTTTGTATTTGAATTTTACTTGAATTGATCCATAAAGTTATTTTTAGAAGTTACATTCTCATAACATCTACATAATCTGGTTTACTCTAATCTGATTTTTCCAAGCTTTTTAAGCAGTGCTGAAAATTACTTTAGGGAATAGATTTGCTTTCAAACTGAGTTTTCAGAATAAAGTTCGGGTCATTGTGTTCCTTAAGAGATTGGCTGAATGCCATTAATAGTATGTTGTGACTGTTTTTAAACCTGACAGTTGGCTACAATACACTTGAGTAACTTCCAGTTTTATTGTCAAGCCAAGGTATGATTTCAGTAGAGATGGTATCTGGCATCCACAGCAGATATTATCATCAGTTAGAAATAAGATGCACTTCATCATTTTTTGCAGGTTTACTCATTATGTTGTGCTCTGCATTTGAATTAAGTTTGTAAAAAAAAATTAAAAATTTAAATGTAAGTTTGGAGTTTAGAAGCCTTTGAGGTGTGACATGAATATCAATATCAATAAAGCTCATTGAGCACATTCAGTATCCCAGTTTCAGAGATGCTTTTAAAAATGTTTTCAGATTAAAATAATTAAAATTCAAAATTAGTCCCATTGACCTGAGAAAAAAACAGATTTGTAGACATAGACAATACCCTTTACTACATTAGTGGCTCTGGATGGAACTGTTGAAGAAGTGTTTGCTTAACATCTTTTTTTTTATAAAAGACATATTCATTACTACCATTACTTTTTGTGTAATATGGATGGAGTCAAAATGAAATTCTGTACCAGCACATTCCTGGCTGCTGAGAGTTGCTAAGTGAAGAACACTACCAATACAGAAAGTGTCACTTTCAAATCTAGTTTTTTAAACACCTCTAGAGAATCATGCCATTGCACAGAGAAGAAGCCTTTGAGATCACACCTTCTCAGGCAGTTCTGTATCTTCCTAGTTCATGTTAGATGAACAGAATTAATGGGATGACTTTTTAATCATGCCTTACTTTCCAAATGTTAACACTTGCTTAACTGTGGGCAGTTGATATTCTTTTTTCCTCTGGTTCTTTTTAGGTCTCTAAAATTTGCCATTTCAAATTACAAAAGTCAACATTGCTTAAAGCATATACATCTTTCTTTTTTTCCCCTACAAAGTTTCATTATTATAGAGTAAGATGTTAGAATGGTGAATCTACACAAATGCATGTAAATAACAAACCTGATTCTCCCCTGACATGTCCATTCATTTAAAGAGAATAGTGCTGCAAGACAATTGGATAGTTGAGTCTAATAGTGATCTACTATACTGTAGCTGTGTTTATAAACGTGGGAATTTGAGCTGTACATGGAGGGCTTCAAAACATTAAAAATTTGTGAACCAATTTATTCAAACCCATGAATATAAAAAATCAAGAGACTTAAAGCTATTAAAGAAAGCAAAATATGCAGATTTAGGTCCATGATGAGGTTTTGAAAATCATTAGTTTGTGTACTGAGGTGGCATGTGTGATCTTGACTCTTCAGGAGCTGTGAGCCAGTCATTGCATGGAGGGATGGAGGGTGCATATCTATATATAGATATAAGTACCAGACCTGATGATTGACCAAATAAGATCTTTTATTCTAAAGTGCAGCCAACCTCCTGATGTCTGCCTGTGGCTGGAGTTAAGGGAGAGGAGCAGAATTCAGGGGCTGGTCTCCTCCATGACTGTGTTTGATTTGCCCAACTTTTGACATTGACACTGCCAGGACCTGAAGGATTGCAGGCTGAGATGTCTTGGTGACAGGGGCAGTGTGGCTGACCAAAAAATTATGTGAAATAATATGCAAGTCCAACTTGCTGTTCTGGCAGAGTGGAAGTTGTTGGGGTGCAGTTTCTGACTGGAAGTGAGTTAATGGTGGAGATGAGGTGTTTGTGCACAAATCTAGGTATGGCTCTGAAAGCCCATCTCTGGCTACCATGTGCAGCAGCAACAGCAAAGATGGTCACGCCTCCCATGTTACAGAAATACATTAAAATTTATAATATTTATTTGTAAACTCACAGATCATGTGCCATACTGTGTAAAGTGTGATTTTTCTTTTTTTTTTTTTTTTTTTTTTTCCCTTCTGGTTTAATGTTCAGACTTAGTGTCATCCTAATTAGTTTCCACTGACAGAATAAATATTGTTCCATCTGTGCACCATTACAGTCAGCAACTGAAGGTTTGAAACACTTGAGCAGTGGATGTCAAGTAGTCTGTAAAGGGACTGGAAAGCAACTCATTTTGGATTATTTTGCATATATCACCATTCAGAAGGAGGTTATGGGAGCAATTCTCATCTGTACTGCTATAATCCCAAAATTATGCCAAAATTTTGTTCCCTTTTTTCAACAGAATTTACTTGATAATGATCATGAATAATAAAATTAAAGGATCTCATGCATTATGACAACATAAAAGCCTTTTTTTATTTTTACAAGTTTGCAAATATGTTTTTAAAGGGAAATGTTTATTACCAAATGCTGAAAGTGGGCCTGATTAACTAATATTCTTATTTAGTAGACATTCCTGAGACAAAAGGCAGAGCAACTTGTCAGGAATCTCCTTTCTTTTTCCTGTGCACTTTACCATGTAAAAGAAAATGCACATTTGTAAAAGGTAACTCTATTTAAGCCTTATTCCTGGAAATTTATTTGGCTGTGATTAAAGCAAAATTTAAAAGCAAGTGAGCAATGTATTTAGAGTTCATTTTGGTGGTGTTGCAGAGGGCTTTCAAAAATCTAGTCAGGCAGGAGAGTCAGGCACATAGACTTCTCTGTAAGATGTATAGCTGGCTTCTGGCTGCAAGTCTGTCTGACATTGAAAGTATTTCTTGTGAGTAATAATCCTTAATGTGATGGAATTTTTCCAGTTCAACTTCTTGTAGCTTGATTAAACAAATTAATTTTTACATCATTGGAAATCAGCACAGCTCTTCATAAAGTTGTTGCTCAGTATTTAAAAAATAGTCTTAGAAGAACATTGACATCTCAACTATTTGAAAAGAGACGAATCCCAGGCAGCATCCTTAGGAAATGCTATAGACTATATAAATCCGATTACCCAAATTCTTTCTTAGCTGAAACAGTACAATATGTGATGCTATCTATGAAATGTATAGCTAATACCCCTGAGTATCCAAAAATATTCGGTATCTGCATATTATACTAATGACTAAAGCTGCCCAATCCCTTTAGTTATCTTTTTTTTTCTTTAATTCTCAGCAACATTAGTGGTAAATGTAAATATTTCGTTAGGAATTTCATTTGCATAAGGTCGTTAAAGAGCATGCATTCAGCTTTGGACAGTAATTGACTGCAAACTTAATTTTCAAGCCTATAGAAACCTGTGCAGAGTTCGTGGGGTGTGTTTGGGGTTTGTTTGATTTTTGGATTTGGGGAGGGGGGTTGTTGTTGTTGTTTGTTTGGAGTTTGAGTGGGTCCTTTTGGTTTGGTTGCCTGGGTTTAGGTTGTGACATGTAAAAAAAAAAAAAAGATGCTTCTGCTCTTTTATGGTTTTTAATGATGAGAAATTGCACATTTCACTTTGAATATATTGAGTTTACTCTGATAAAGAATTAAACTTTTGTATACATAAAGGAGAAAAAGCAGCATTTATTGGGAATTTAACAATTCAACCTTCTTAACTTGAATCTTGTGTTATTTTTAATAAATATTGCTATACAGATTCATTTATATGGCAATTAAAAAATTAGAACTTGTAAAAAAAGTGGCCTTAGAGAAAAGTTATTCTACATCATGTTTAAATACTTAGACTTTTGTCTTATTGAAACATATGTTCTTTGGATTTAAAAAGAATATTGGCACAATTTGGAAATTATGTTGTGTCATTGATTGATAGGTAGTTGAATGAAAACAAACTGAAAGGCTTGGAGAAGTAAATGTTTATTCTTGTACTACTTAGACAAATGCTCTTGTGTTTACCTGAGTTATAGGAGAGTTACGCAGGTGAGAAGAGGCGCCTTTCCTTTCCATGTTCAGTTTGCTCTTGTCAGTGTTTTCACGTGCAGTCAGTCATAAACAGAAGAACAGGCTCACCCTGAAAGAGAGAGCAATTTAAAAATTTCAAAATATCACAACTTATTTTCGTCATCTTTACACCAGAAACAAACAAGTGAACAAATGGAAACCCATCAAAATTAAATATGTGCTGAAAGGGCATGCTGGCCTTTAATGCTGACAGTCTGGCAAGGACCCCTTATTTATTTTAGCTTTTTAAAAACCAATTTCTGTAATCAGCTATGCCAAAGAGATGCTAATCTCTAAGAAATAATTTAAAGGTTATAATTGGACAAAGGCCTTTTCTATTATATTTAAACCATTTTGTTGATTCTCCCTCCACTCTTTTTTCCCCCCATTTATTATGTGCTCCCTAAAGGCCTCCTACACATTGAAGTCCACAGTGAAACTCACTAGTGGGGATGAAGCAGAGAAGCCACTGCAGGACTCCCTATTTCAAAGCTGAACCAATATTCACCATTGACACATTCATTCATCTGTGCAGGGTCATTGGAAATCCTCTTTCTCTAGTTTTGCCTTCCCTTCAGGGAGCAATGCTTAAAAGAGCAAACCCCTGGTGTGAGGAGATAGAAGAATTCTCAGCGTGGCCAGTGGTGCCAGGAATCGAATTAAAGTTGTCCATTTGCAGATGACTGTATACTCAGTTCCCAGCATATTCAGCTGTGGGGCTTGATACTGATGTTTTATTTGAAATGTTGATGATGGCACTTGGTTTTATTTAAAAAAATGGGGGCAAAAGTATTTTTCAAAAAAAAAAAAGAAAAATGCTGAATTTCAAAATGTACATGGTTCCTGCTGTTCCTTTTAGGTCTGGAGGTCGTTAAGGATCACATGGCAGGGAGGTAAATAATTACAGAATTTACTTCTTTGGGTAATTTAACACTTGTCACTTACTCTGCTATTGTTGACATCTCTATTTTGGCATAAATCAGATTTTGACATTACTAAACCTGCAATTTTGTTTTTCTTCACACACATTATCTCTTCCATGTGAAAGGCACTGGGGAGACATGGGCTGCCATGAAATCTGAAATGCCTGCAGTCAACTTGAAGAGCGCCTCTTTATTTCAGTTTCATTTCCTGTTAATAGAGATGAACTTGGTGCACATTTGGGCACATTTAGAAATTGTCAAACAGAGATTCTGTAAAAGGAGTTCTAAGAATTTAAAGAAGTCTCTGTCAGTTTGGAGGATGAAAGGATAAGCATAGTTAACCATTTGGTCACCTGCCCAAATTCCCATCCCAGCAAACACAGTCCCTGCACGAGTGGGTGGCGGAGGAGTTGTCGCGGTATATCCCTGTCCTTCGTGACTGCTAGAAGGTTTAATTCTTGTAACTAATTTCAAAGAAATCTCAGGCAAAGGGTATTTCTGTGAATAACAGTGGCACGATCTGCCACCAACATAAATCGCAGTTTCTTCAAGGAGCATCAGGAAAGGAAGGTGGAAGAAAGAGTTGGAGGCTACAAATTATACCACTGCCTAATTATGCAGCTTTATTCATATGACTAACGAGATATCCACATGCATGTTAGCAACACAGAGGCCTAAATTACAGACATTCATAACAACTTGAAGAAAGGAGCAGGGGAACTGTTTAAACAATTTAAATTCTCTGTCATAGCAACTTGTGACTTTAGATAGAGCCATCTCAGAAATACAGATTAAATTTTCCTTTTCAACTAAATCACACAGGTGATATCTTTATGCAGTGCATATAAAAGTAAGCTCATTGTTCATCCTGTAACCAGCACTTCTATACCCAAGTATGTTAGGTGTTATAAAGAGGTAACATTACAGTGAGATATTTTAATCTAGTTGAATGACCTTACACAAGGGGAAGTGTTTTTCCAAGAGGGGCAGCCCAGTAATGAGGGTGAGGTGTGTCCTAAAACGCCCCAGAGCTCATTCTACATTATCAACTACTGCTACAATTCCTAATTTGTGGGGCACTTGTGCTTTTTCTGGGCAGTCTATCATTTAAAGTGCTGTGAGAGACAGTTTAATCATTTTAAGAGTATGCTGTGTAACTGATCTTAGAAGTGCCCAGTACTCACTAGAGATTTATTGAAAAAACATTTATACCATGACTGTCTCCTTTGAAAATAGTCAAAATATTAAAAAAAGCAGTCATGCTCAGCAGCAGTTTTCATTGATGCATTTAGAGCATTTCTCCTCTTTAGCATCCAGACCTTTTTTAAGAAATGTCATTGCTGGTTATCCTCAATACAAAATGGCCCATCAAACCTAACTTGGTGCAACCTTACCTCTTAAATATCAACCCATGCCCCGTAACCATTTGTTATCAAGTACCTTTTAGTTCAGTCATGGCAAAATCAGTTTAATATATAGAATGAAAAAAAAAAAATGGATAGGACTCAAGGACTCAAGGCAATATTTAGTAAATCAAATGTATGATATTTACTTGATGTTTTGGATGCATTCTTGAAAAGGTGACAAAAGGTCCTTGCATAATAATGTGCCTAGATAATTATATGCCTAATGAAAACTATGGGAAGTTAAAAAAAGGAAAAGAAAATACAAACAGCTAACAAAAAAATGAAGTAAGGTCATGGGCAAATTTAGGTTTTCCTTTACCCTAGCTTCGTACTTAAAAAATATTGAATATAAAGGTTCTCCCTCATTTTCCTGTCTTTTGTGGACTGAAGTTTCTGAAGTCCTCATAAATGTGATTTTCTTGTTCCTGCTGTCTGCTTTACTCTTTATTCCCAATATTAACTATATCTTCAGAGCAGCTAAGGGTATGGTGGGTTAGGTATTCACTTGCCACTCAATAAGTGCACTGACATAGGCTGCGATGGGATTTCTCAGCCTATGTCACACGAATTTCACAAACAGTTGGGATTGAGTGTGTTGAAGGGCTGTGTGCTGTATCTGCAGTTAAATTCCTGAAGTGAGTAGCAATCACCCAACCTGGCCTTCAGTACGTGAAGAAACCAGAAACAAGCTTGATAGGTGGTAGGAACAGGATGCTGCTTTGTTCACTTCAAAAACCT
Organism: Muscicapa striata striata; assembly: GCA_030060385.1. Lineage (NCBI taxonomy): Eukaryota > Metazoa > Chordata > Aves > Passeriformes > Muscicapidae > Muscicapa > Muscicapa striata. Next base: position 3,769,339 of record JAREIS010000064.1, read on the forward strand.
TTGCTGTCCTATTTTCTGACCACCCTTTAGCACTGCTGCTCTTGATTTGGCACAGCTTTAAGTTTGAGATAGAGGACAGTGCAGAAATGCATGTAAAGAACTGAGGAATGGGGAAGGGGAGAAGGAGGTCATGTGTGTCAGATACAGGAAGAAAGATGCATCTGAAAGATCTCTGTCTGAGATCTCCTATCTTGTTGCCAGTGAATAAACTCTTAACATGGCTTGAGTGTAAAGGGAACTAACTGGTTTTTTTTTGGTTTTTACATTTTTTTGTTAAATAAAACTAAATCATTCTCTAGGCAGAAATAATATTACAGTTTACTATAGTGCAGCAGGAAGGTTGCTGAAAAAAGGAACACTTAGAATTTCTCAAAAGGATATGTATTTAGGATTGCAGTTGATAGAGTCTGTACTGTGATAGTTCAAAACATGGGGGTGCTTTTTTGTTTGTGTGATTTTTCCTGTGTGTTAATTCTGGACTAGACATTGGGCCATCACTAGAGATAAACATCATCTTTGCTCTGAGAGGGGAAATAAATATATGTGTACATTTATACATATGTATACATGGAAAGAGAGAGAGATTCTCTGAATCAAAGCTTTATAATTCTTCTACATAAAATCCACATAAAATACAAATACAGAATCAAAACGGTTATAGCAAGGAACATATTTCCCATCTCATGCTGCAGGGCATAAGCTAATCTGCTGCAGAGATCAGGCACGATCCCCCTTTCAACCCTCTGTTGTTTTTCATTACACAACTGGCTGTTTGCATTATGTTTTTTATTAGAACTTGATTGTTTAATGACAAAGAGTTATGCTAAAATAAATACAAAGCTCTATAGTGGAGAAGGAGAAAATAGACTCAATGAAAAATAAAGACAAGGACTGCTAGATCCTGCTGCTCTCACCCCAGTCCCTCCAAAGCCTGCAAATGTGTTCCTCACACATGCATTTGCTTTATTAACCCCCATCCCCCAGAAGAACCTACAGCTGTATTGTATAGGACCTGCTGGTGTTCCTTTTGCTTCCTTCATTTCATAAGGAGGTATTTCCATAAGCAATTTCAGTTAGGAAAGTTTGGTACTAGACTACCTTTATAGAAAGAACTGCTAGGTAAGTCTGTGTGTTTAAACCAGTCTGAAATGCAGAGAATATTGTCTGCCTTAAGATAAAAGACTGCAGTTCTGTTGGACAAATGTTCTCATCTGCTGCAACTCATCTATTATGTAGCTTTTGTAAATGTGTTATAATAGAACAGTAGCCTTGGCAGTCTGCAGAGTTGGTTTGTGTGCACTTGTTCGGACAAGTGACTGCTTATATTGGAACAATTGAGTTTATTTTTGGGTTTGGAGGGGTGGGAGTTTGTTCCTTTGAAAAAGCCAGCAAAAAAAAGCCCATGCAGGACACTAAGTGAAACAATTTCATATGGTATTTCATCTAAGCACAAAACAAAACAAAACAAAACAAAACAAAAAACAACAAAAAAAAAGCAGAACTGTTTAGGTTGGAAGGGACCTTAAAAATCACCTATCTCCAACTTCTCTGTCATGGGCATGATGGACATGCCATGCCCTTCCACTAGACCACTTTGCTCAGAGTGCATCCAACTGGCCTTGAAAACTTCAGGGTTGAGGCTTCCACAGATTCTCTGAGTAACCTATTCCAGTGCCTCACCAACCATCACTGTAAAGAACATCTTCCTAATGCCTAAGCTAAACCTGTCCTCTTCCTTTGAAACTATTCCGCCTTGTCCTGTCACTACATGCCCTTGTAAAAAGTGCCTCTCCAGCTCTCTTGTAGTTTCCCCTTCATCTACTGGAAAGTCTCCATAAAGAGAGCACCATAAAGAAGAGAGAAATCTGAGGTGTTCTGTACTCAAAAGTACCCAACGGTTGTTTATGGTTCCTTTTGCTGAAGGGAAAATTGTGGTTCATGCTGGGTCCTAGCTGGAGAAGGTGAGCTATAGTACTGTGATTTAATTGATGGAGAAGAAAGTGTCTATGCTACTGTAGAAGGTGCAATAGATTTTACATAGAGTCATATTTCTGCTATTTATTCTGTCTGGTGGTGGAGTTGTCCTGAGACAAGCCACTCGAGGGCTCAGCTCTAGTTCTAATGGCAGCAAACATTCCCACTTGAGCTGTCATCTCATTCTTGGCCCTGTGGAGAGTCCTCAGCCTCTACACTGTGAAGGCTCTGGTTGATTGCAGCACGTTAAATATGAGTGTTAAGGTTCTTCTCACTATCCTCTTTATAGGATGCTGCTGCTCTTTCTGACCAGTGCAATGTTTTGAGGCAAATTTTGCCTGGAGTTCAACCTGCCCCTGTAGCTTCGCCTCCTTCCTTGACTTCCTATGCTTTTGCAGTTTCTTATGCTAGTCTGTAGTCATGTATGCATGACACACCATCTCAGGGTAGCAGCCTGGAGTGGTGTAAAATTTGGTGCATCCTAGTTCTTCGATGGGAACTCCACTAAAAGTCCAATCAGACTTTTGTGATGAGGCTAAGCAGGCTTAGAGATACCAGGAGGAAATGTCTCAATTTCTATTGAAAGTCAGGCATTGTTTGGGGTCAGCATCTTAGGTGAGCAGACTGGTATTTTGTAGACTTAATAAAATACAGAGAATCTGAGGCAGAAAAGTGATTCTCTAACTTACTGTTGTTGTTTTTGTGGTAGTGTTAGGCTACAGAGGAAATATGGTGAAGGTTCCCCCCTGCTTTAATTTTGTGTTAGGAGTAAGAAAAGATGGTAACCATAGCTTTATAATCATGCCTAAAATACCTCCTGTGGATGCTACATTTCTGACAACCCCAGTTTTAAACTACAAAAAATATCATAATGTATGATATTGAAGGACTTACTGATGAACAATTGATGCTTCAGAGCATCTGTGCTTAGTAAAATCAACAGTACAAAATGCATATTATGCATCTTGAACCATCGGGTTGTCACTCACAAATGATGTGAAGTTTAATGCATTATTCACAAGTACAAGAGGAGGCAGTCCAAAGCAGTTGTGGAGTCTCTGTTATTTTATTTTATCGTATTTTATGTTATGTTATTTTGCAAAGAGCGGAAGCTAAGTATGTGACTTAAAGGTGCAGAGTTTGGAATTGCATGATAGGATAAGCAGCAGCTGCACTAAAAATGTTGGATCTAAGTAAAATTCAGTTTAGACTTAAGAAACTGGAAGGTATTTTGATCTTAAAGCTACAAAAACCCATCTGGGAATGAGTTAAGGGGTGTGGGGTTGTGTTGGGATTATTTTCCTTTTTCCACTTTGTAGTGCAAAGAAGCACATACCACAAAATCAAATGAAACTGGCATTAATTTGGTAGTCTCGGGTCTCATTGTCCTATTGATTCAGAAAGCTGCAAACAGATATGGAGGCTTAGAGGCTGCATTTAGGGCTGCTGAAATTTGGGGCTAGGTTATAAAAAGGATGCAATGAGAGCACTCATTCAGTTAGGAACTCTTCTTAACATCTTAACATGGAATTCCTGTATAAAAGTCTTGGTGCAGGAGAACTGATCTTCATCATTTTGTTGGTGGTTTCATTATTGATTACTCATGTTTATGCACTTCTTTCCAAAGTCTTGGCCACCAACACAAACCTTGTCCAGCAGAATCTCTAGTAAGCAAAACAACGTTTGCATTCCTATGTATTTCTCCTAGTGGGAGAGAAAAAGGTTGTCTCAGTCATTTCTTATTGATAACTTTAAATATTATGTCAAGCTGAAATCAATCGTATGAGAGAACAGAAGCTATTCCTCAAGATTCACTCTGGATATTTAATTAGCTAGAGTTTATACATGCAATTTATTTTTGTTTTTGCCACTTTCAGCATTTGTTAGGTAGTAGTATTGATGCGACTAGTGTGGCAAGGTGTACATGTAGTTAAATTGAACCTTCTATTGATGAAAACTTAGCTTTTGTGGATAGCTGTCTTTTATGAATAATATATGTCACAATATCACATTTTTAGAGCTGTGGTGTTCTTTACATTAAGAATTTGGGGGTTTTTGGTGCTAAGTAGGTATTAGGACAATAGTATGTGAAACACGTAGGAGAAACAGCATTAGCTATATATGTGTGTGTAAATATATATACATTAATTAGATATCCATAATTTTATTTTGAAACCAAGCAATTTGCTGTTTTTTCTCAAGCATTTTCAGTTGTTACTGTGGAAGGAGAACTGACAAGTGTTTCTTCATCTCCCGTTATTGGCCAATTTTGTTCATTATTATTCAGCTGGTGACAACAACATTTATTATTTGTATATTAATGACTGGAATTCTTAAGAGACGGAAGAGGAGTCAAACAAAGCTAGGTGGAATTAACTTTATGCATGCTTTGTGGTTGATACCAGACTCATAGTAGTCTATACATTCCCTAAATACTCTCTGATTAAGTGTCATTTATAGACCTAATTCACCCTCGGACAGTCTTTTAAGCAGTTTTAAAATTTCCTCTGGAAATATTGAATCCCGACTATTTTCAATTATATTTTCACAGGGAAGAAAGTCTATATTGCAGTAAATATCTATCATCACAGCTACCAATTCCTTGAGCTTAATTATGACACTACTAAATGTGAAAATCTATTCAGTGCTAGGAACACTTTTCGCATTACATTCACGCTAAAGATTGGCTGTTAAGAGCTCATTACTGGTAGTTTTCTAAAGAGTGGTTTATTAAACACTGTTACCTAATAAGCATCTTTGGTGGTGCAAATTGCTGAAAACAGTAATGAGTCTGATTAGACTTCATTTCAATTACGACAGCTTGTCTAGCAAAAAAAAAAAAAAAAGAAAAAAAAGGAAAAAAAAGAAGAAATCTCTCCTTGATGCTTTGGAATCTGGCTACAAGGCATTAGATGGTTTAAAAGGAAAATGCCACCTCTGTGTTTCCTTTCCACAGTTCAGTAATGAATAGAGAGCTGTCCAAGTAGCCATCCAATTTAACACATTGGAAAACTAGATGGGCAGCATTGGAAGCACAATCCTGTTTGCTTAAAATTCTACAAAGGCCTTTCAGTTAGTATATCTAAATAGGGTCATATTTAGGTTTCCTCTGCTTCCCTTGTGTAATAATATAAAACTAAGAAGAGAGAAAATTGAAATGATTCACTCCTACCTGCTTTACAGAGGTTATGCATTCCTCTGATTAGTGTAATGCACCTTTCAATTGTTATCTGTAAATCTTTTACAGATCTGTAAATCTTTTACATGCAATCACAGAACTCTCACAGTGTTCACGGTACCTCCTAATTCATTCTGGTCTTTGTTTTAACTTTAAAAATTATTTTTTCTGGAATAAAATCAACTTTTAATAAATGTTTAGTACTGATATCAGATACTTCAGTGAATATCTATTTGTTTATGAATTTAATTCTTGATGCTAAGTGTGTTTAATTATATTAGTGCTAAGAACTCTTTAACTAGTTCCTGTATGCTACTTATACATTCTGGATGAAAAGAGAAGTGTTAATGGAAAATATAATTTAAGCTTATAATTGCTGAATACCCAGTAAGATTCTAATATTCCTGTTGATAGCGTATAGAATTTTTAATACTAAATCCATGTGGATGCACTTTTCTAATATTATGTAATACAAAATTAGATGAAGACTTTTCTAACTAAAACCTTGTAGTAAAGTATGCCTGGAGAAATGGGAGAGCGGGTTGCACAGAGAGGGATGTAGGGCTGCTGAAAGTAATTTGTTGGACTGGTGTCTCAGAATGTGGCTAAAATCAGACACTGTCCAGTCAGTTTACAGTAAATTTTAGGAAGGCTCACATTCAATAAAGTTTGAATGCCACCTAATTAGATATAGGAAATTAATCAAAAACTGAGCTAGTGCAGTGAATATCAGAACTCTCCATCAAGATTTTAATGAAATATTTTCTGTGATGAATTTTTATTAAACACATGCCCCAAACCCCAAACACTGGTGAATAAAATATAATTTGTGTAATTAACACATTTTAATGTGGCACATTTATCTCCTTTGCAATAAACTGTAAACTTCAGTATTTCTTCTGACTTCAAACCAGGGAAGTGACAGAAGAATCAAACCCATAAACCTGGGTGTCTAAGTATCTTGTATTGGCCCACAAAGCCCTTTTTGGCTTCTTTTTGTGATGTTATCTTTCTACCTTGTTTTTGAAATTCTTACAGTTAGCTCTTTATATATTGTATATATTTTGTGAGAGGACTTTCATTAGTGTGCATCATCAAACATCAAGTAAAATAGTAGGGAGGCGGGAGGGGGGAGTTAGGTTTTTTTTAGCAGCATACAAACACAAGTGCTATTATTCTGCTATACAAATGTGTGCCTGTAGTGCTCTTTGAGATGCTAATCAGTGGAGCTTGACTTCTGTACCCTGAAGCAAATTTTAAAAGTATTTCATCATTAGGTGACTACATATGCAATAAGACTATGGACAAAATTACAGAAAAATAATACAGATTATTGTTATTTAAGCTATCAACATACTCAGCTAGTTATTGATACAATCATTGTATCGTTTAGGTTTTTGTTGTATCTTGAAGGCTGTTTACAGAAATGGCTAAATTTTTGTGATAGCTGCGAAGGAATGGGATATTTTCTTTCTCTTTTTGAAACAGCATGTTATTTTTTTTTCTGCCCTCTTTTTCTGCCTGTGCACTCTCTCAATGACATACTGTGTGTCTTAGGACATGGCTTAACTTTTCCTGTTGTAGATGAACTTTCCTTTTTTTTTTGAGAAAGGAGAACCAACATCCAATATGATGAGTTAGTCTCTTTTCCTTACCACTTTCTGCAGGAATATGGAAAAAATATCAGTATACACAGAGTTCAGTTTCTCAGTTGAGACATTCTCTCTCTGGTGCCTTGGTGCCTCTGTGTCTAAAATATATAAATGGGGAGAGAGAGAGAGAGAGCTTTCTATATTTGTCTATAGAAAATTCCCTGTTCCACCTCTCCCAGTCCCCCAGATAATTTGTCAAGCCAACTGAACAATCTATATAGTTCTTTTTCAAATGCTCAGGAAATAATACAGTAAGTCCCAAACCAAAAGCATGCAAAAAATTGGCAATATTCCATTTTTCAGTAGCTAATTCAGATACATTTTATTGAGTGAGCAAGAAAGAATCTTTGGAATTTGTGAAATACAGTAATTGAAAGGTTTAAGTGGGGGAAAGATTTATCTCAGCTTAGTTTTTCTAGGATGTCAGTTCTTTGGTTGTGCTTCTGCTTTTAATCTTGTTTCTCTGCTTTGGGGGGAGCAGGAAGGAAAGGAAGGGTCAGCTGCTGGCGCAGCCGAGCCGGGAAGGAGCTGTGCCGGAGCTCTTTTTTCCCTAAGAGCGTGATTAGTACAGTTCTGATGACTTGGCTTAGGCGTTCCCTACCCTGGGGAGGAAATCTCGGGTTCCCTGGGGTAACATCATCCCTTCTTACAACGTGATCTCCCATGTTGTAATACAGACATGGTTGTTTGTTTGGGTTTTTAATGGAGACGCCAAATCGGCGTACAGGTTGATAATACAATCCTTCTGCACAGGATATTCTCTTTGGAAAGGCAGTGTGTGCCAGCAGTAGCTGCTCTGATGTGTACAGTAGAGAGAAATGTGTGTGATGTGTGTCTGGTGCAATGGGAAAAAGGGAGAGAGTGGATGAGCTCTGCTAAGAGCTTCCCTGCTCTTAATCCTGGGCCATGTCAGGAGCATTCTAAAGCAGTTTATCTTCATATGTCGTCTTGTATATAAGAAACAACACTAAACCCACCAAAACTCATTTCATATGTAGCTTTTTCCACAGCTTTCAGATCAAAGTTATTTTCTTCAGGCTGGACTAAATTATACACAGGTCCCAGGAGTGAAGGACACTGAATTAATGCACTATGTCAACCAGTCCTGGTTATAGAATATTTTTACTGAAGTGTGAGACACAACATCTCTTTACTATTTCATTAAAAATTAATGTGCAGATTGCCAAAAAGCATAAATAACATAAACAATTTTTGTGAAAGCTTTGTATACTGTGGACACATGTTAAGGATTTTTTTTTTCTTGAGTATCAGATTACTTCTATATATACATTTAATCAGTATTTGTTCTCATTTAGCTAATTAGCAGAGGTACTCTAATCTGAGTAAAGCAACTGTTCATACCTATCCTACAAGGGTAGGTTTTGAAATAAGTGCTTTAAAAGGAAAGCAATATTCCTGGTTCCAGCTGGAGCATTGTGCTACTGGCCCATATAATTTTGCTTTTTCACTTATATTAGTTGAATGTAATGGGTCAAATCTGACTACAATAATTTGAAACTTACTGAATTTGAGCTTTACCGTCATATTTGTAAGGCAAATAGAGCTGGCTAGATGAATCTCTGGAATTAACCTTTTGTTGCTATACATAAAGCTGTGAAACACATACCTACTTTTTTAGATATGATGTGTGGAAAATATATTCAAAATATATTATAGTGCAATTTATACAGAGTGCTGCTGCTGCTAATTGAAGGGAAATATATTTTAAATAACTCTTGCTGTCTAACTTGGTCTTACATTTTAAAGCAAGGTGATTTTTCTGACATTTTGGAACAATGATATAAAAATAATTCAGCATCAGTTAAATCTGTATTTATTGTGCACCTACTTTGTTCAAATAATGTATGTCCCTGTATGGCAGTTTTAACCCCATTTATCCTCATGCACAAGTGTTCACCTGTTATTTACTCACATAAGAGAAGGTCGATACTGCAGAACAAGGGGAGTGCTCTGTTGTGACATAAAACATACATATTCATCAGCTCTGCTGTCCCTTTGGACACGTGTGCTATGTCCTGATGATCTTCATTTGGCAAAAGGAAGTGAGCTTAAGGAGGAAATTGTCTTAATGGATTTACGATACATGAAAAAGGGTTTTAAAAAAGCTTTATTAGTGGAAAGGAACCAACCAAAGCAATAATTCTAAGTGTGAATGAAAGAGTAAAAATAAATAATTTGCTAAAACATGATTAGCAACAGAAATGGAAAAATAACAGAATCCAATATTTGAAAATTATAGTTTGCAGATATTAAAGGGTTTTTTTTCTAGAAGCATTTAGGTCAAGATCTGAATGTTCCCATGACAGGCTCCCTAGTGCTGAAAATTTATTCTTTTTGCCTCTCACTTACTTGCTAAAAAACAAGTTCAGGGTTTTGTGTTTCACCTGCTTCAGCTGATTATGTGAGAAACACGATAAAGCATGAAGGTATTTTGTCTGCTCTGCTTTTAAGGATTTGTGTTATGCTCTTTCAAGGTAAATGTGCCTCAGACTCCACTTCTTGAAGAAAAACCAAATAAAAGGCTACTTCTGCTATTTTGTTGCCTAAAAAGAGAGCATGCATTTTGCTGCACTTCTAAAAGCTTCAGTTGGGTTTATTTGAGCCTTGAAATAAGCACTTCAGTGGGAGCACAACCACACTCCAGATCTAAAATATTTTGCATTTTCAAATATGCATAAATACTTGTGCCAAGTGGCCAAACTCCATGTTTGTTCATTATTATATTTTATATTTTATTATGTGAATATTCTAATTCTCAGAATCACTAGTTACCCTACAGCAGTTACATTGATTTTCATGTTTATATGGGCATAAATTGCAGATTATGCAGCATATTAAATCTTTTAAAAATACATTACAGCCATAAGTGTGTGTTCAGTGAGCTGCAAAATTTTTTTCATGTAAGTTATGCTTACATTTGTTTACAGCTATTGTTCTTCTGAGTATTCTCTCAGAAATTATTATGATTTTATTCATCTGACAGTGACAAAGAATGCTAGGTCCTTTAAAGACATGGTACTGTTCAGAGCTACTTGACAAAAACAGCTTAAAAATGTAAATCCTGGCAAAACAAAGCAACATAGAGTAAAAAAAAAAATTCAATTATTGTTTTCGTTAGTGTGTTTTCTAGTTGGTTTAGAAAAGTGCTATGAGCAAATTAGTATGGTGAGGGCAAACTGACATAATAAAAGCTTTCCAAGATAAACTGCCTTTAATCACGAATATGACCAATCTTCTACTAGATGGGTTTCAAGGCACGTGTGCATATATGGTTTTACTTATGGTACACAGTGATTGTGCATCAATGTGATTACACAGCAAGGATGTTTTTGTGTCAGGGACTGCTGCTGCAGAGAAACCAACCCTCCGAGGTGGGAAGCAGGCTGGGAGGTCCTGGGAGTGCCTCAGTACCAGGGCCAGTCCCTGCCAGCCCCAGTACCAGGTCCAGTCCCTGCCAGCTCCAGTACCAGCTCCAGTCCCTGCCAGCTCCAGTACCAGCTCCAGTCCCTGCCAGCCCCAGTAATAGCTCCAGTCCCTGCCAGCCCCAGTAATAGCTCCAGTCCCTGCCAACCCCAGTACCAGGTCCAGTCCCTGCCAGCCCCAGTAATAGCTCCAGTCCCTGCCAGCTCCAGTACCAGCTCCAGTCCCTACCAGCTGTGGCTGCGAGGCTGGCTCTGGCTCCAGCCTGCTTCTGCTGGCAAAATATGCCAGTGTCATCTCTGGACATAGCTTCCCTTTGCTTGCTTGGCTGTTATTTTTCCTTATTTCTGTTTCTTTAGCCTTTGAAGCTAATGGATCTTCTAAAGGCTGTTTAGCCAGAAATGTCTTCGTGACTATCAAAGGCTGCTTTATGTAAATGGCAGGGAGGGGGCTTGTGGGAAGAGAACTCATTTGCTGTAGATGTATTGCAATTTGCTGTTGTAAGGTGTGAAAGTGTGATTTTAAAAGAATAATCATTTGACAGTATTTAAGTTAGATAATTGGAGTGTATCAGTTTGGAATTAGTTTTTAATTTTATAATTTCTTTTTTTAACCATTCCAGGCTCGCATAAAATATGTTGCATTTTTCTTACCGCTTTCATCTTTAAGTGCTGTTGTCATATATGTTATCCTCAATCTTACTCATTATTTAAGTATTTTATTTTAAAGATTGAAATGCTTTCACTATCCATGCTTGATGGAAATCATATTGTAAATACTCTGCCAACAGCTTTCTCCCACTGATGTGCAGGGCATGCATATATAATAAGAGGAAGAACAGACCCCTACCAAGAAAATGCCAAGAGCACTTTCCAGGCTTGTTTTTGCGAATTTGTGGTGCCACTTACTGAAAAAAAGCTTATAAAGTTGGGACTGTACAGCTGGGCATCTCAGTTGGAGGCTCATCCTCCCACCGAGTCCTTTGACGTCAAAGGAGTTCCTCATGGACTGGAGCAGAGGTCTTCACTGAGTAATTAGAAAATAAATGTGGGAATCGTTTTCTTTCCTTTTTTTTTCCCCCTTGCAAAACATAATTAGCTCAATCCAGTCTTCAAAATCCTCCCTGTTTCCAATTAAGAGAGATCAGTTGCACTATCTTCAAACAGCTGAAATTATGCTTATTAATAAAAAATTGAGTGTAAAAGAATTGTTTTATCTTGAATTAATTTTTATTATTATGGGGCATACGACAGTATACAGTCTTATAAAATATTATCAGATTTAGTACAAATCCATGGAGCTGTGTGTCCTACATCTTGCACAGCGGTTACAGCATGACTCATTTATTCTGCTCTGCCCCATACTTGAAAAGGACTTTAAAATGTGACTTTAGGGACTGATCCTCTAGGTACTAACACCTTCATCCCACACTGAAGTAAGGGTTTTGAGGTATACACTGGCATGTTCCCAATGACACACCTAGTCAAGTCAGTAGCTCTTTTGGCAGAGCCAAGAAGAAGCAAATCCTTGGTTAAAATCATTATGGTCTGTTCTGTAAATACTCAGCATCTTGAATAACTGGGGAACAGGGCTGAGGGTGGTAGTTCAGTGGGCAGGGACACTTTTTGGGGTACTAGGCTAAATGTGTAAGCAATCAATCCAAAGTGATGAAGTTCATAAGCACCTTCAAGTCTAGAGGGAAAATGGTTGGTGGTGCTTAGGGCTGTGGCTTTGGAGTTGTTTCCTATTTTGCAGCAGTGTGCTCCTACCTGTCTGCTATGGACTCTCAGCAGAAGCATCCATTTGTTTTCACCCCTGGTGCAGTGCAGCCCTTTTCAGCAGTGCGTTAGGCAGTTGCTCGGATCATATTTAACAACAGGCCTAAAGTTAAGAATCTGCTTGACTCCTGATGCTTGCAAAGGAAGCTGCAGATTTGTGCTTGGTAGGACCTATGCACTGCAGGGGTGATTGGGGCAGGAAAAGAGAGACCACAAGAAGAGAAGAATTACTTCCTTTTGCCTCAGGTATGTTGAAGGAGCAGTTGAGGGCCCCTGATCCAAACTGAAACTTTGGTAGCTGGTTGGGAATGTTGGTGTACTGCCTTATTTCTAGTGCCTTGTGCACAGCAGCTCTGGGACATTTAGTTTTTTTTCACCAGCATCTATAGAAGTGCAGTGCAATCTCTTCCAGTATCATCAGAAATCCACAGCTGCATTTATGATTTAATTTTAGTTTAATTATTTTATTAGAGGTATGAATAGATGAGAGCTTTACTGAAGTCCCAGTATCCTTTCTCTAAAGCACATTGTTACTAGGCAAGTTGGTGAGTTGAAACACTATAAAACCTTTGTGGTGGTTTTACCCAGTGTGGTCTCATTTCTGGACCATGTTCCCATACCTGTTTTCAACAGAAAGCCTTGTATTTAAATTGAAAGCAAAGGCTAGTTATTTATCTTTTTTGACAGATATAATCCTGTAAGGGGATGAGAAGTTTTGACCTGGTACTGAGGGCACCAGCACTGGGGGGTTCTTTATATGCACAAACTCATCTGAGCTCCCAGCAGGATCAGGCCCTGTTGGACAGTGAGGATGTGTAGGATGTTGCTTGTTCCTTTTTGTGTTCAGATTGCAATGTTAGTTTTTTGTAACTCTGGCATTTTTTTTCCTCTTTGTTAATTTTTTTTTGTTTGTTTGTTTTTAATTTGAATTCATATATCTGAATATGTTAGTGGCTTTCGGCCATATGGAATTATTGTATGTGCAATGCAACTGATGAAGTATTGTGTATTAGATTTTCTGTTTTCAGGCTAAGCGCACAGCATTAGAAGAGGAAATATGGTCAAACACTTAGTTTGAAGTAATTCCATAATGAGTTTGTTGACTATAATTACTTTAAATGCAATCCGGATAGATCCAACTGTAGGAATTAGGGAGCAGGGATGTATAGCAAGGCTGTCAGGACAAGGAAAAATAGATACTGCTAAAATAGCCTACCCTGCCTCTCTATATAATGCATTAAATTTATCTTAAAAGCAATTCTCTGATAAGTACATACCCGTACTTAAAGAACAGAATCCTTTCCTTTTGCCTTTTACAGTCCATACCAGCACACTTTACACAGTTCAAAACTGTTGATAGTTTCAGAGGATTCCTAAATTAGCAAAGAATTTGAAAAAAAAAAAAGACAAAAAAAAAAAAAAAAAAAACCACAAAAAAAACCAAAAAAACCACATTAAGCTTTGTGTTGCTTCTGGATTTTCAGAAAGTTATTAACCAAATACACTATCTGCAGGACTGTGGTTTGTGTCAGAGTTTAAATTACACTAAAATAAAAAAATGCAACCTCTAAATATGCCCTGATTTACCTGATTTTAGATGTTTATGTCAGCATTTGGATTCCTAACAAAAGAAATGCAGAAACATGTGTCAGCTCAAACAAAAAGCAACTAATAAAATACAATTTGAAATATGGAGAGGAAGTAGCTGCAAACATTAAGCAATTTGGGGCTGAGGGTGGGCAGAGGGAATGGGAATGTTTGCATAATTAAAAAGTACAACAGCTGCTGCTTCTTCTTTTTTTCTCCCAAATCAGACATTTGACTTTTGTCAAACAATTTGTGCACTATTATCAAACAGAGTCAAACCTAGCGGAAGTTTTCTGCTTATTCAATTAATATCAAATTGAGGAAATGGCTCTTTGTGCCCCCCAGTCCAGACCATTCCAGTAGACTTCATGTAAATTCAGATTTCTTCACTGCTTATTAATGCAAAAAATATGCTTATGGTTAACTATTAACCTATGCTTCCAAATAACACTAATGATTGCGATGCGCTGGAATAAGTGCTCATGTTTCATGGGATGAGAACAGGACTGTTCTCTTAAGCTTATCTAATCAAAGCCTAATCCTGCCTTTACAGCCTTTGTTAAATGCACTGGTATTTAATATGCATCAATAAATAAACTTTCAATTATTGTTCAGTGAGCATATCCAAAGATAGCATGACAGAGTGAAACTACTGGTCTATCTAGCAATTATTCTAAATAAAGAATGCCAATGATGTGATTTTTCCCTCCTCTTATAATGGATAATTTAGATTTTTCTGACATTCTTTTGCAGCCTCATAATAAGGAAAAGAAATTAATCTAGATGAATAAAATTTGAAGAATTGAATTTTTGCACAATCGAAATACATCTCCCCACTCTGACTATAAATTTAATTATTTTGTTTAAAAACATATGATCCATTCTAAATAAAAGAGACCAACTGATGAAATTTTTTAAGTATTTGTAAAAGGTATTTTGGAAAGCTTGCAGAGTAGGTAGTGTGTGATGTTGAGCTCTGCCCCAGTGAATTCTTTCATCTCTTTAAATTGAATAGGCTTTCTTTTAGAAGCAGTTAAAAACAATGTGCCAAAAGCATATTCATTAACTACAGTACAAATACAGGCCTGTGAGGTTCTCTGCTTCATCCATGTCTATTTTGCCTTCTTTTTCCAAAGTTCCACTGCTGCTTTAGTGCTTTCTTTGCAAAGAGTCTTTCCCATGGCATCTGTTCATTAGTATCTAGTGAAATATCAACCTACTCAAGTTTTTCTGCATCTCTGAAACAGAAGCCTTTAGTGTTTTGGTAACCTTAGAAGCAAAACATTGCAGAACACAGATAGGTTTTGTTTGGTTGTTGGTTTTGTTTGACTTTTTTTTCTTTTTTTTTAATGGGGTAGTGAACTTGTATGCTGTCATGCAGTTCTACATTACATGAACATTAATATTTTTGGCTTTTAAAAAGCTTGTGCTATTTCTCATGACATTGGAATAATTTCAGATACTGATTACTGGCAATCGGCTCTTGGTGATTTGTTCTTCAGATTTCCAGCAGAATTTAACTAAGTGTGATTTCTGGAAACTTTTGATGATTTCTCATTAAAATCGCATTTTTTAAATGCTATTATTTAAATACATGATTTCTATAATTTCTCCCAATTTCATCATATACTTACTCCCTCTTAAAGGTAACGGTTGAAACATCAGAAACAATTAGCGAAAAGTATTATATTAATGCTAAATGATAGAAATAAATCTGACAAAACCTCAGTCTCAAAGCAGCATTTGTCAAAAGCACTTCTCTGAATTAACTTTTCTAGGATAACTGTATAATTGTTAACAGACATTTTTATCAAGTTGTCAAAGTGCTTGAAAAATGAGAGAGAAAGAGAATGCTCAGAAAGGAAAAAATCCACAAGTAATCAATGGCATGCTCAGGGCGAGTGAGATTTTCACTAGTTGTACTAATAAAATATAAGGCTCAATTAGAGTTACTTTGCCATTTTCAGCCTAAATTTAAATGATTTGGTGATTTGCAAATACATGAATCTAAAAAAGAAAAAAAAAGAAGAATCCAAATGCAAATGAGTGCAACCACAATAAAATATAATTGCAAATGAATCTGTTGCTTTATTCATTTATTGTGTAATTACTGCAATCCTTCCCACCTTGTTTTCAGTATTTCTTAATCATTAAGTCGGAAGCATGACAGCAGTGCCAGCCCTGGCATGATTCTCTTTGACTAAAACCTTGTAAATTAACACAATTAGCACAGCATCATCCTGCTAATTAACTTCCAGTGTCTGGTGCAGTGGTTTTGCAAACAAGGAAGAGGGAGTCAGAAGGGAATAAACATGCCATTCTGTTACCAAACTGTGTGCTGTGTTAGGTTTAGCTTAGCGAGGCTAAGCTGGCCATGTCAGATGCCAGACTCAGGCAATGAAGAGCTATAGGGGTTGGGGAGAGAAACAGGAGGGGGTAGAAGCTGTCAAAATAGACTGCAGTAATTCAGAGGGGAGCTAGTGCCACAGATGCTTCATTTCGACTAGGCCTCCTCCTTATCAGGGAATCTGTGCCAGAGGGCACAAGACTGTTTGCAAAAATCACTTTTGGTAATACGGGAGAGATTAAGGAGGTCTATTTGATACAGCTGTACAAAACCCAGCAATGTGTCTACCATGCATAGGTACAAGTTGGAGGGGGTTATCTTAAAGCTTGTAAATTGCTCTTACCTATTGTGGTGGAATACGAAGAGGAGAGGCAATTCACATCACATTATTAAACGATTAATTGCTTTAAAATGACATTTGCATTTTTTCTTTGTTTTTTTAATGATAGGTTTGGTTTTGGTTTTGTATTGTTTGTTTCGAGGTTTTTTTATAGAGAGCTGTGGAAGCCACAGAACTTTCAGGGACTTGGCTTCATTTCTTTTTCCTTTTCTTCATCCTTTTTTTCCTTTATTTTTTTTTCTTTAACCCTCTTTCTTTGTACCCTGGAGGCTGTGAAGCAGAGGGGGGGAAGAGAAAGCAAGCAAGGAGACCGACAGACAAGTCATGCTTGTTTTTTTTTTCCAGACCCTCAACAACAGAACTGAGAGGCAGAAAGGAGCCAGTTGTAATTCATACCGAGTTGTAGGCTTTGTGTGATGAAAGCGACAGAGCGCTGCCTGGGAGATTGCTTTGCTGCACTCCACGAAGCAGATTTGAAACTGTCGTGGACCACTTTAGATGAGAGTTGGATTATGGAATGACCTGCTATGTCTGTGTCATATTGTTCTGCGCAGGGTGCATTATACTCTGCTAACTAGGTGTTCAGTACCAAATAGGAGAGGTATCCTAGATGTGATCTGTCAGCTGTGTCTCATATTTTTATATTGGTTAAAATATAAAACTGTAACAGTGATGAAAGAGGATAGAGCAGTTGGATGCCTTGTATGTTTACAGTAAATCTCTACTCTGAGTATTTAAAATATACTGAGTTTTATTTAATTACTTTGAGAGCTATAGCATTACCTATATTTTTTAAACAAAAAATTGAGCCTCTACTGAATTGGCAAAAAATTTGTCTATGTGTGTATATGCCTGTAACAAACTAACCATATTGCTTCTTAAGGGCATTACCTTTTCTTTCCTTAAGGACATGTGGTGTTAAGTACAGTGTTTCAGAGGACTGAAGACGTTCACAGACTGTATGTTTGAGAACTCATTTAAAAACACAAGGAAAAAGCTGAGGTCATTGTTAACTTTGTGTTTCCTACTGCCCTAGGCTTGAAGATGCAGTGGACGCCGGAGCATGCCCAGTGGCCAGAGCAGCACTTCGATATCACTTCGACCACCCGGTCCCCAGCCCACAAGGTGGAAGCCTACCGGGGGCACCTGCAGCGCACGTACCAGTACGCCTGGGCCAACGACGACATCTCGGCTCTGACTGCCTCCAACCTCCTCAAAAAGTATGCAGAAAAATATTCTGGGATTTTGGAAGGCCCAGCTGAGCGACCCATTCTCAGCAATTACTCTGAAGCTCCCTCAGGGCTGGTGAATGGTCGGAAGAATGAAAGTGAGCCTTGGCAGCCATCCTTGAACTCGGAGAGCGTGTATCCCATGAACTGTGTCCCAGATGTCATCACTGCCAGCAAAGCTGGGGTAAGTGCTGCCCTCCCTCCCGCAGATGTCTCAGCCAGCATCGGGAGCTCTCCTGGGGTGGCCAGTAACCTGGCTGAACCCAGCTACTCCAGCAGCACCTGTGGAAGTCACACCGTTCCCAGTCTTCATTCAGGGCTCCCATCTCAGGAATATGCCACAGGATACAATGGCTCATATTTGCATACCAGTTACAGCGGCCAGCCAGCACCTACACTTCCATCCCCTCATCCATCCCCCCTGCACAGCTCGGGACTTTTACAGCCCCCACCACCGCCACCACCACCAGCCCTCGTCCCTGGCTACAACGGGACCTCCAATCTCTCCAGTTACAGCTACCCTTCCGCCAGTTATCCTCCTCAAACCGCTGTTGGCCCTGGGTACAGCCCTGGGGGTGCCCCGCCGCCCTCGGCTTACCTGCCTTCAGGAATCCCTGCTCCAACCCCTCTGCCCCCAACCACTGTCCCCAGCTACTCCTACCAGGGCCACGGTCTGACGCCAATCGCGCCGTCTGCCCTGACAAACAGTTCAGCCAGCTCTCTCAAAAGGAAAGCTTTCTACATGGCAGGGCAAGGAGAAATGGACTCCAGTTATGGAAATTACAGCTACGGCCAACAGAGATCTACACAGAGTCCAATGTATCGAATGCCAGACAACAGCATTTCAAATGCAAACAGAGGGAATGGTTTTGACAGAAGTGCTGAAACATCATCCTTAGCATTTAAGCCAACAAAGCAGCTAATGTCCTCTGAACAGCAAAGGAAGTTCAGTAGCCAGTCCAGTAGGGCTTTAACACCCCCATCCTATAGTACTGCTAAAAACTCACTGGGTTCAAGATCGAGTGACTCGTTTGGGAAGTACAGCTCCCCAGTAATGAATGAGCATGGTGACGAGCACAGGCAGCTCCTCCCTCACCCAATGCAAGGCCCGGGACTTCGTGCAGCTACCTCATCCAACCACTCTGTGGACGAGCAACTGAAGAATACTGACACACACCTCATTGACCTTGTTACCAATGAGATTATCAGCCAAGGACCTCCCGTGGACTGGAGCGACATTGCTGGCCTAGATCTAGTAAAGGCCGTCATTAAGGAGGAGGTTTTATGGCCAGTATTGAGGTCAGATGCATTCAATGGACTGAGTGCTCTACCTCGGAGCATCCTTTTATTTGGACCTCGGGGAACAGGCAAAACATTAATGGGCAGATGTATAGCAAGTCAGCTGGGGGCCACATTTTTCAAAATCACTGGCTCTGGCCTTGTCACAAAGTGGTTAGGGGAAGGAGAAAAAATTGTCCATGCCTCCTTCCTCGTGGCAAGGTGTCGTCAGCCCTCAGTGATTTTTGTTAGTGACATTGACATGCTCCTTTCCTCTCAAGTGAGTGAAGAACATAGTCCAGTAAGTCGGATGAGAACCGAGTTCCTTATGCAGCTGGACACTGTACTGACTTCTGCTGAGGACCAAATAGTAGTAATTTGCGCCACAAGTAAACCAGAAGAAATTGATGAATCTCTTCGAAGGTACTTCATGAAACGACTTTTAATCCCACTTCCTGACAGCACAGCGAGACACCAGATAATAGTACAACTGCTCTCACAGCACAATTACTGTCTCAATGATAAGGAGGTTGCACTGCTTGTCCAGCGCACAGAAGGCTTTTCTGGACTAGATGTGGCTCACTTGTGTCAGGAAGCCGTGGTGGGTCCACTCCATGCCATGCCAGCCACAGACCTTTCAGCCATTATGCCCAGCCAGTTGAGGCCAGTTACATATCAAGACTTTGAAAACGCTTTCTGCAAGATACAGCCTAGCATATCTCAAAAAGAGCTTGATACATATGTTGAATGGAACAAAATGTTTGGTTGCAGTCAGTGATGCTACTTATAAAAAAAATGTAATGAATGTTGGCACACACAGAATCTGCTACATAGGGGTAGAGAACCCTCTTCAGTAGTGTTAAAATTGCAAAGGGTACTGGGAAGACTACGATTTACCTTGCCTCTAAAGAGCCAGGGTATACTTGAAGGAAAAGTGCATCAAACAAGAGCTGCTGATCTGAAAAAGCCACACATGACAGAAAGCGCATGTTGATGCTCAGTTCTGTTCAAGCTAGACAATACTCACCAAGGAGCAAGGTGCAAGTGGGTTGATTTCAGAAGGACATGAACCCTGTGTGTTGATTCCATTCTGCTGTTCTTGAGATTTAGTTGCTGTCAAGTGCCTGAAGTGGTGCTTTATTTTTTGTTTGCCTCACAATTACATTGGTGGCATGTGCTAATATAAAGAGCTTTAACTTCAAACATTATTGGACTAAAGAGATGAACGGTTGTGTTGCGACAGAGAGCCAGATTTTTGCTATTCTAAGAGCAACAGTATTCCTCAATCCTGTCTGTTCTGTGGTGTTAAACTAAGAACAGGTAAAACAGGGTAATGGTAATCTGGACCTTAATTTCTGCAGTTCATTTCTTTTAATGTTCTGTCTGCAAAAACTCAGGAAAGTGATTGTGATTTGTACAGTACCTCAAAGGAATGTGTTGAAAGCACTATGTACTGCTGAGAGTTATAGGCTAGGCTTCAATGTTACTTTATATTAAATATGTATGTTTACCTCAACAATTGGAATATGGCAAGGAAAATTACTTTGAATGTATCCAGGAAAAAACTAAAGTGTGATATGACTGAAGCTTTACAGTTTTTAAAAATAGAAACAGAAGCATTTCCCAGTGTTCAGGAATGGTTCTTTTGCCAATTTCTCACATCAAACCAGAGCAGAACGATTTTTCTTGTTGGTAAACTGTAAGAGTTTTCAGCATATTGCTCCTTGATAAGGTGATACAGTCTTTAGAAGGTGCATAGATGAATGAAAGAGCCACTTAATAGGTTTATGTTAGCATCTGAAACAGTCATACGTAAGATTTGGTAGGATTCTGAGAGGCAAATTACCTTAAGCTGTGACGGCTGGCCTTTGTTGCATGGCTCTAGTCGTGGTTTTGAGGCTATTTTGGTGAAGCTGTAGGGAGTGGAATCAGTGTGGGTCGCTGGCAGAGCTATGGGTTGCAGAGCTGTTTATAGCAGTGCAGTGGACTGTGACCAAACAAACAGTACAAATAACAAAGCAAAACTGAACCCTCAAGGTACATTTACTTCCCTTCCCAAACTGTAAAGTTGAGTTTTTGTTGTGTACGTACGGCTTCATTGTCCTCAATGCAATCTTCATTTAGCATCCATTAGAAATCTTTCAGGCTGGAGTGTGCCCACCATTATTTCTACCTCAGTTTTGTTACGTTTCTCTTGGAAAGCAAAGTAAGGAATAGGGTAAAAACCACCACCAACACAAGTCAGATTACATTAGGAATGCAAACCTGCTAAACAAGTTCCAGAGAGCTGCTGTTTTTTTCCCCTGAAGTCAATTTTTTCTCTGTGTTAGTGCTCTTTCCCCCTCCTTTTTCCTCCCCCAAATATACATATTCTGGTGTCTTCCTTCTGGAAAGACTAGCTGGCATGTGTGGCATTTTGCTCAGTTCTCCCCCACCCCGGCCTCTCTTTCTTTTTATCCTTTAATGCTTTCCGTGCAACTCTTTTGGTGACAGCTGACTGATGTTGGGTAATGTCTCTGAGCAAGAGCAGTGCATGTCACAGCTGCCCAAAGCCTCTGCCATCACATGAACAAAACAGCCTTCCTTTTTGAATGTATTTTTTGTTTGTTTACTTTAAGGAAACAGTAACAAAACTGTTGCAAAGCACTGGCATTTAATGTTTCTCTTAAGTAATGTATGTCAAGACCATTAAATAAATGCACTGAAAAGCCCCAAGAAGAGAGATACCAATCTGTTGCTAGGTCATGTTTGTCTTCTCAAAAATTGTACAGACCTTGTCCATTTTGTTAAATCAATGGAGACGTTTAGCGTTCAGAAAGCTAATGACGGATTTTGTGATATTGCTGGAAATTTATGACTCTTGATTATTACTTTTCTTTATTTTTCTTTTAAGATATATATATATATTTAGATAGAGTATGCTAAAAACAGAGCAAATAAACCAAAATCTAATTTAAGATGGATTCCTGGCAAACATTTTGTCTATCTAAAACTTTATGTTTTAAGCATAAAAGTTCCATTTTAAAAACAGTGCCTTTCATTAAGGATATAGAAAGTAAGACTTAAGTACATCACCTGCTTTTCTTTTTTTTTTTTTTTTTTTTTCGTTTTTCTTTTCAACAGCAATTACAGTCTATGATCCTTGTTATGACCCAGTCTTTCTGCTTCCCCAAACCTCCACAGGCTGCTTCTTCACCCCGGTCATTCCACCATCCTCATATCTGGGAGATGCTGATGTCCCCATTAGCTGTAGGTTCACACTGATCACACTGGCAAGTACACCATTGCAGATTGCTGACCCAATTTCTGTCTTAGACATTGCCTTTCATATCTGCTGTTGAGCTGTGCTCATTTAAAAGGCTCAGACAAGTTTTGATAAACTCTTCCTCCCAACTATACTCCTAAGAATTTTTTTTGCAGCTTGTAAAATGAAAACTACGCACTGAGTGGTTTTTTCTCTGCTCTTTTTTTCCTGTAGCAAAACCAAAAGCAAACAAAAGTATAGACAGTCCCTTTGGCTTCCAGCTTTAAGTCATTCTCTTTAAAAAGTCACTCTGGGAAATGGATTTTTTCAAATGTTAACCAAAGTGAGAAGCAGGCAGAAACTGAAATGGTGTGAAAGATGCAGGTTCCTCACACACATGCTCATGTTCTCCCGGTCTCACTTCAGCTTTGGGGCAACAGAACTGGAAAACTTCACCCTCACCCTATCACAGCTGCTGTAAGGGGAGGAAAACAGAGCCAGATGGTTACCCAAATCTTTCCTTATCAGCAGCTGTCCTGGGTATAGCTTTGGGAGGGTGCCTGTTGAATTTGGTGAGAGCTTGGCCAGGAACTGCAACAGGAGGCACATCAACCCATCTCCAGCTTGGTTTCTGGCCACTCCTTTGATGGAATTCAGGCCTGAACTGGCTAAATCCCCTGCCATGTCCTGTCCTTGTTATTGTTTTCCCTCGTTCTCCCACATTCAGCTCCTGTTTTGTCCCTAGTGAGCAGGTTTTGGCAGGCTGCTGCTCCTTCACCCTTCTCAGCAGCCTTCTAGTCAAAGAGCATCCAGGAAGGCTGAAGCACGATCCTGAACTTCAGCAGGTTCCAAAGGGTAGGATTGGTTTTGAGAAGAGAGACAAAATATGTTTTAATGGTGTTTTCAGGATGAAATTTTTGCTGGTCCTAGACATTTGCATGGTAGAAAACTGTTGTCTTTTACAATTGGACAGAGCTGGAGGCTGCTGCCACAGAAATGTCCGGTTGGTTGGCTGGGGCTTCCTGTCACTGACACAACCCTGAATTTTAAGGAACCTGAAATGGTTAAAAGGCATCTGCTGAGTCAGCCTATCCCTGCTTTACATCATATTTTT
>JAREIS010000064.1:3797500-3800000 GCA_030060385.1 Muscicapa striata striata
TTGTTTTCCTCCAGCTGTAAGGCAACATTTGTATCAGAGCTGGCAGATAAAACTTCAGTACTTTACCTTAAACTGTGATTCAGAGAAAACGCAGCTCTCTTTTCAAATGCCTGATGAAATGGGATAAGCTTGAGGATATAAGAGTATTTGCATTTTGCAAAATTTTGCTTCTTTGGGGCTTTTTGTTGTTTTTCTAGCGTGCCCTATAACTGCAGTGCTTCGTTTCTCGTTCCCTCCTCGGGAGCTCGAGGCTCCCTGCTCTGGCAGCCAGAGCTGAGTGAAGCCCTGCTGGCTCTGCTGGGGGACAGGCAGCCTGTGCCCAGCACTGAGGAATGCACATAAAATGCAGGCAGGCTTTTATTGGGAACGCAGGAGCAACTATTCCTCACATAAAATTAGTTGCACAGCAATATTGCTTTTAAATGGTCACAAGGCAAGGAAATGAGGTTTAACCATTTACTGATATCTCTGCTATTATTATGTTGAATTTGATAACATTACCTTAACTGTTTTTTGTTTTGATTTTTTTTTTTTAATTATTATAAGGCAGACAAGAAAAACCTGAATTCACATATTGTTTGTTAAGCACATTCTGTGATTCCGTCGATATATCTACCATTTCAAGTGACATTCTCTCTGGCAAAGCTGGTTTACACTGTACCTTGAAAAGTGCTGCTCAAGCATTTTTGTACGTTTAAAGAATCCGCAGGACCAAAGTGAAATAAATTCCAAGTCCCTCTCAGATGGCTGCAGCAGATCGTGCGTTATCATTGCTAACAGAGCACACGCGGGGTTTAATTACCCTGGGTATTTTCAAACACAGGATAACAGCATCGTTGGTATCATAAGTGTTTAATTGACAGTGGTGCTGCTCGGGGGGGCTGCTGTTGGGGAAGGGGGTGTCTCTCTGACATGTCAAGTGCAGAAACTGCTTTTCCTGTGATGGCTTTTCCTGAGCCTGGACCTGGGTGAGGGTGCAGGCATCCCAATCTCCCAGCTGGCTTGTGCCGTACCTGGTGCTATGGTCTATTGTTATTTGAGGGTGTGTTTGTCCTGCAGTTCAAAAAGTAAAACTTTAGTTGGAATATAGAGATGGATTTTAGGAACTCAGGAGTTGTTTCAAACTCCAGTAAAAACATTTCTTAATAGAATAAAATAGTTACTGCTGTAATTGGAAAGCAATTGTTGGAACAAGTAGAAAAAAATTTGGTATTGATGCAGAAAGTGTTCGTTGTAAAATCTTGCCAAAAATCTGCTTTCTGTACTAGATGCAGTTTTGTTCATGTCTCAGAGAAGTCAGTATTGGTAGTGATCTGCTTTTCCTGCTCAGATCCTGCTCTTTTCAAATAGAAAATCAAACATTCCTACAGAATATTAGTTAGTGGCAGAAAGTGAATTGCTTCCAAGTGTGGCAACACTCGGAAAAGGACTGCCTGGGGAATGAAAGAAATGCTGTTCAGGGGCTGGAGCCACATTAAGCTGTTGGCTGGGACGGCAAAGAAACGCTCTGCTGGCAAAGAGCAGGGAGAGTGGATGCAGCTGTATCAACAGTGGTCCCCACTCATGGGATACATACACAGAGCCAGCTTTACTGCTTAAGGCAGCTTTTCCAGTGTGTTTGCATTTACAGTTGTGACTTCTCTTGGGTGAGCTGTGTCTGCTGGGGACCTTGATTCTGCCTCTGCCTGAATAACCCAGCTACGGGCACAGGTCTGTGAGCGTGAGCTAGGACAGATAAAAATGCCCCAAGCTTTTAGGATTATTTCAGTTTGATCATTTTAGAAAGCCTATATCATGGTACAAGCATATTCTAATGGTATTTTAATATTATATTTTTAAAATTCTAAGTCATAATAATAATATAAAAGTTTTTTGCAATTACTGTTTTTCTTGCTGAGCCTAAAAACTTTGATTTTATTGTTATGTCTGTGAATTAAAGCTTTAATGAAATATATTTACTAAAAAAGAGGACATGAAAATAAATAATAAGAATTTAATTCCTCCTCCAAAGCACTGCAGCCACTGTAGCAGTACTAATTAGAATGCTTATTCATACACATTGGTAAGTGCTGTCTTGGTGGCTTGGTACAGATCCACCAGGCCACTACATCTGTGCATGTCTTGCTATCCTAAGAGGAAATAGATGCTGAAATTGTGGTAAAATTCTGAGAAAGCTTATGTCCTTCCTTCATCACATAGATGAGTGAAGGAGTCTGTTATGGGACTTGGCTGTGCTGTAATTTATTGTGCCTCTTTCCTTCCAAAGCAACAAATCTTGAAGAATTTGGAAAGGCAGAGAGCAGAGTAGAAGCGAGGTTGTTTCCAAAGAATGAATAGTTTTGTTTAGAATTAAGAAAGCTCTACCTCTCTTTGTACACAAGCATTTCTTATATCTGCATGTCCTAAATTTCCATGTAGGTGTGAACCTTAATCACTGTAATGCACAGTCATAAAAGTTACCTCAGTTGTCATTCTGTGTAATTGGAAATTGAATTTAGTC